>BHDV01069989.1:0-51597 GCA_005406045.1 Adoxophyes honmai | reverse complement strand
GGGGGTTGCAGAAAACGTTACGGCGCGTTACATAGGGGGGAGGGGGGGTCGAAAATCTTCAAAAATTGCGTTACGTACTTAATACTTGAACGCTCCCCAATGTGGTTTATATGTGGTACCTATCATTATTTGTAAATTTGACATTTACACCTGTCAATTTAGTATCTTAGAACAAAAAACAGAGTATACTTGATTATAAATGATTTGATTCTCTAATAGAAGTAAAGCTCGCCGTTTATTCAGATTTATTTCCATAGCTGACCTGAGACCACTTCCCATTACATTCCCATCTAAACCGGGCCATCAATAATGGTTGTGAAGAACAAATGTGGGTCGAATTACTATTGATTACTAATGATTTTAGGGGCCGGGGCGAGACTTAACTGTCGGGTCACTGTGTAATACATACATACATAATACATACATACATACATCAAACTTGTATTCCCTAATGGAGAACGCAAAGCTCACGAAACGCGACATAGACAAAACCATGATTATTTCACGTTTCGAGGCCAATTGTAGCATTTTTTTCCTAATAGTGATAAGTTGCTAGACTGTCCCCTAAAATATACCATAACCTAATTCCTTAGTCTCTTCTTACGACATTTATATCTATACTATACATATTTCAATTTTATTTACAAGTCTCGCGATAATGTCATGTTCAATTTTTTTTAATTAATTGCTCAGTTCGCTGCAGTAATAAACCTCTTTTTATACCACTAAATTAAAATCAAGCAATGCTGCAAACCTGCTGCACGTCGTTCTTTACGACTTTAAGCCATCGTCACAGGATAGCGAGTCACTTTCACAGGATATAGAACATTGGACGGCATCCAGGACCCTATAACAACTACAAGCTATCTTTGGACAGTGTATTGACAACCTTTAAACCACATAGCCTGAGGTGATTCACATGTCCGGCAGGTCAGACCAATTTGTGACACGACGTACCCCCTCAATCGATATGCTCCCCTGGTCGTTGGTTTGGTTAAAATTACAAGGTTTTTAGGTAATTTAGGTACTTATGGAATTGCCTTGGTCTAGACTAGACGCTTACAAGGCGTTTACGAGTTTGTGCGACTACTAAAGTCTTGTTTCGATGAGGTCTTGAACAGCTGTTTTATTACTTTAGTCTGTGTTGATTCAGCGTCAAAATATCCACGTATAAGCAAAAAGCTACACAAAATATTTATTTCATGTCCAAATAACGTTTCAATCTATCTTATTATTACTAAATAACATTTTATTTACTTATTTAATACTAAATATCCTGCGGATAAAATAGTCATTACGAAACTTTACAGTATTTTGCACTTTGTAAGTACCTATTATGCTTAAACAAATTCAACATTATATTTACTGATTCAAAAACCGCGGTATTTTTTAAAGCTGGTTGACCAAAGCTAGACCGGTGTTAGGTCCCATGTATTTCCTGGAATAGGGTACACAGTAATAACCTAGGGTTACCAGCACTTTGCGGTTTTCCCGACTTCCCCCTAAACACTTAACGTGTGGGGACATGTTTAAAAGGCATGTTTAACTACTCTTTCAACCAACACAAAGAGGGAGGGACCTGTAAAAATCGAACATTATAGAGAAACTTTTTGAAGCCTTTTGAACCATAATTTCATCACAGACTAACCCATTTTACCTTATTATAATTAGGTATGGCCAATTACAATCTTACTTTTTAACTTGGGTGTAAAAAGTCCATGCTGAGTCTACCCGTCATTCTAAACGTGATAAAGGTTGATGATTCTCGTATAGTTCCGGCAACTAAATTGGCAAGGTGTTAATGTAGTTTTCCACAAAAAAAAGCTCGGCGAAATTACGCCAGTAATTAAAATCTTGCCAAATTAGATGCATATATGCTCTCAAACTTAATTAAAAATGTAAGGTAGAAAAGAAAAGTGGAAAGTGTTGTCAGAAGCAAGCAAAGAACACAGCTTAAGTCCCGAGCCTCAATTGAATAAAGACGTCAGCTGATTGTATTAAAAACGCTGAGAAACGTCGAACTCTCACTTCAATTGGCCTCACAGAGGCTCTCAAACTGTACGCCGCCATGGAATTAGGATGCAATGTAGGGTAATTTTCGTCATAATTTTTGTTTACCGTGTTTTGCTAGGATGTTGCTTTTAATGTGATTGCCAAAGTCTGGGTGTACTAGAAAGACTTGACATCGTATGGAAAAGCTAAACCTACATGATGGTAAAAACGGTTTTTTTTAGGAATTTGGTAGAAATATGTAGCAGGGGTTCTACTCAACTCAACCCGATAACATCATGCGAGGGGTCCATAACTCTAGCTTGTAAAGATGTTCTCCAAGTCCAAGCAAGTTTGAGAACTAGTGAAAGACGTCGTCAAGTGGCACCCGTATTGAATCAATCACAGCCAATGCCGACCTATTGTCGTTCGATTAAGCTAAGACTCAGCTCACTCAGCCACTTTATATGTTTGGTTGGTTTGGGTCCACACTTTGTAGCTACTAGCAACCTTCCTATGCAACTCAAATATCAGCCTATCGGATCGGATCGGACTGTTTAGTCGGTTGGTAGTATTTTCTGTATTGCCTCAAATTTGGTAGTTGCCTTAAAAAACTATTTAGTCCGACAGAATTTATTTGAGAAACAAAAATGAAAATACAGCGCTTAGAAGTTTCGAGTACATACATACATACATATCCTCACGCCTGTATTCCCGAGAGGGGTAGGCAGAGCACATGAATTAAAAAATTCAGTGCCACGTTTAGCGATTTCAGAGCAACCAGATGATCAAACGTGATACTGCGGTGACAGGTTGCTAGCCCATCGCCCACAATACACTAACCCTTTCCCAGAGCCGACTCTTACGGCACCCACGGGAAGAAAGGGGGAGGTGCTACTCTAACCCGGCACCACACGGGATAAGTTTATAAGTTTCGTAAGTAGATAAGTTTCGAGTGATGTCACTATATGGTACAATTTTTACCAAATCAAGGCGTGACGTCACAAGTTTAATTTTTATTACTCGATGTTTAATAATTTGATAAACCAGAAAACACATGTCACATATTTTTCCATAATTTAACTAACGGACTAATTAGAATCATAGATTATTGCCCCTGTCGACATCCCTATTGTAATGTTAATCTTAAACTCACAAAAAAACTGTTGATTGCTATCAACGTGGTGTTAAATAAACTTGACACAACTTTTTACGATGCGTTCCACAATTGATTGAGGCATTAACTTTGAAACTGCATTCATAAAAACAAAATCGAACCGATTTAAACGGATTCAGTTTTAAAACCGCCTCGGAATACAGTTAAGCAAGCAAGTCATAAAAGTTATTAAGATATCTTCGCAGATTAATATTGAAAGCACCGTTGAAACGCAATTCGATATTGCAAAATGAGATTTTGCAATTTAGAGCAAATAAAATTTGCGAGGATAAGTAGTGAAAGCAGCAAAACACTGACTTCGATCTTGGCTCCATCTTGATTGACAAAAAAATCACTGCATGATTGTCGTGTCACGTCGCGGACGGCTAGACGAATCAATCAATGACAGAGAAAGGCTTTTCAATTTCAACGTCATAATCTGTGACAGCCGGACACTTGAAACACAATAAGAAGAGTGTGAAATTGCCGTAACCGCGCTTCAAAAATTGGCAACACTGGAACTGTCAGATTTGAACATAATATATCAATAGTTTTTTTAAGAGAATGCCCGAAGAATGTTGTTGGCGGCCAGTTATAAAAATATGTAAATAGGTTTCAATGTGTTTACGTTTGCCAAACATTAACCAACTAAAACCTTTCCGTAGTTCTCAAACACACCTACTAAACGGATTTCAATCCCGTTGTTTCAAAATTAGAAAGCTACCTCCTGCATTTCGAAATACACGGCTATTTTACATAATTTCTTTTATTTCCCTTTCCCGCGTCCGCCGCGCCGCTGCAATTTGAAAATAGAAACGTGTTTTTTTTCTTATTGCATCGCGGGTTGGCCGTTGACATCCACTGCGTCTTATTTTCGGCCAGTGCGGGAGAGATTCCATATCTGGAAACTGAAATGGATACCATCCGATCAACGGGTCTTTATATCCTCAAGGATTTACAAAGTGAATAAGAGAACACTGTTTGTCAACGATACACTGACACTTACACTTTATATTATCTATTTTCCGGTGTGGTCTTGTAGAAGTGCGGGTTATTTTTTTAAAACACTTGCCTATCGTTGCAAAGGAACCTACTCCACGAAAATAATTAAATATAACGCCAGATGGTGTTGATTGAATGGAAACATGAGTTCTTGGAATAGATTTTAGACTCGTAAACGTGTATGTAGATACCGCCGCACCCAATGGAACTGAAGTGAACAAAAAAATATACTACCTCCTGAACATGTAGCTGAACAAGTATTTTGCAAAGTACATCAAAGTTATTAAAAACAAAAAGGCACGGAGTACGGTCGTATTTAAAAATATCAAACAAAAACACAGCAAGTGAACATGTTGAAATAAAACTACCGGCAACGTAAACAATCGCGGCCACTTACCGAGAGTGGAAAAAATTAAAACTAAACGGAAGCTGGTGTTTTCTTTTTAAATTTATTACGGGAATAAGTGGCTGTTGCGTTTTACGGTGTTGCCAGTAACATGTCCCGATATTATGAAAAAGAATGTTCGTAACATGACAGTTTTAAAAAGATACACGATATTTCCCAGCCACACGTCGCGCCATTCCAATGTTATTTAAATGTACTTAAGTTAAATAATTTTAAACAAAAAAAAACCGACTTCAAATTAGCTTTATCCTGAAAGGAAACTTCTGTTTATGCAATCATATTTACCAAAGGTCAAAGGTATACGTAGCTCTCAGCAGATTCAAGCTTTAGAAGGAATAGCTCTATCTGATTTAGAACCCTCTAACTAAACTGTTAAGTAAACCCCACGATGAACGAGCATTAGCAGAAATCCAACGCTTGAGAAGCAGCAGGCCAGGCTAATTACTGAAACTATAATTTTCAGTCTGCAGGTGCATTCAATATCGAAAAAGTTATCCTTTAACTCCTAAAAATTAAGGAGTTGACCTTTTATCATCAGCTCAGTCATATTTTTTTACTGCCAAGCGTAAATACTGGTGTAGCTTTGAAAAATGCACTAAAAACATTACCTGCGCCTATAAAATTTGAGGGTTGCCCTCGATTTCCCTCATATGCCATCATCGGGTCAAGGTATGCCGACTATCGGACCACCTGGAAACTATACCCTTTCAGACAAAAAAAGAATTTTCCAAATCGGTCCAGGCGTCTTCGAGTAATCAGCGAATACACATAAAAATACTCTCCATTTCTTCCGTGGATGTCGCAAGAGGCGACTAAAGGACATAGGTTAAAGTAAATTTTAGGCGACCGGCAAGCAACCTGTCACTATTATACCTGCTAACTCAAAACCTACAAAAAATGTGCTGGAAGTGGCCACGAAGCGTGACATAGACATAGTTTTGTCTATGTACCGTTTTGTGTACTCTGCCTACCCCATTTAAGAATACAGGCGTGACTGTATGTAAGTATGTAAGTATGTACAAATGTAAGTTCGGACTAAAATGCCCGAATGCCCGTTGTTTTTTTATTTATTTTAAGGATAATTCAAAAACTACTAGTTAGATCTTGATGAAATTAAAATGGGACCAATGGGAAGCCATTTGCTATCGAACTCAAAAAGAACCATCGAAATCGGTCCACCCGTTTAGAAGTTCTGAGGTAACATACATAAAAAATGATAAAAAAAAAAAAAAAAAAAAAAAAAAAAAAAAAAAAAAAATACAGCCGAATTGAATACCTCCTTTTTTCGAAGTCGGTTAAAAATATCCGTCAACAATGTCAGATTGGTTTTGTTCTCAAGTTCGATTGGCAGGCGATTTTGTCGTAATATATTATGACATGCTGCCATGGAAAAAATCCTGTGTGGTGTCAGGATCGAATAACACCTCTCCATTTCTTCCGTGGATGTCGTAAGAGGTGACTAAGGAAATTAGTTTCGGTAGGCGACAGGTTAGCAACCTGTCACTATTCTACCTCTTCCATCTGTTTTGAAACCTAAAATAAAATAACGCTAAAAGAGGCTGCGAAGCGTGAAATAGTCATATTCATGGTTTTGTCTATGTCACGTTTCGTATGCTCTTGGGAATACAGGCGTGATTGTATATGTTATATGTTTATGCCATGGAAAATATTCAAGCGTTTTTAGTTCTGTCGCTCTTTCTCTTTGCGCTCATTTAACTTCTATTTTACGAATCACTAACCAGAGTCTACTTTCTTTAGAGCTCGAGTAACAAATCTTCCAGCTGTTGAAATAATTTATTTGTGCGGATGTTTGGACAGCGGACATAAAGGGGAGTACTCATCGCAGTAAAAACAAGCAGAACAAGTCGCTTATTTTTGGAACACTTTTTAGAGCGCCCTTGTGAAAGCATTCAGTATACTGTGTTCCATTCTACTTTTTTTTTTAACCGTCATATGCTATCGACGTTTCTAAATACGAATAATTACTGCGCGGTAAACACTAGCTCAAATAAAAAGTATTTATTATACTTGACCATATTCCAGAAAAAAACTGATATAAGTATACGAAAATACAGTTGAAGGTGTGGTCGTACTCGTACGTTATTAGCATCAGCATCACTTTCTTTCACTTTTATGTAAATAAAATAAAAAATAACGAAAAGCAATAACTACAACGAGTTTTCCGTGGTGTACTCAGAATTAACAATTGCAATATTTGTAAGTATTACGTGTTATTGTAAGTATTTAGGTACTTAAAAACACAATACTAAACGTCTTAGGTCTGCAAATAAATCATTTCAGTTCGCTAGTAAGCTAACGCCGATTCAACAACAGGAAAATGCATTTAGTACAGTCACTCCGCCGCAAAAACAAACAACAGAAGAATGGTTAAAGCTGGCTCACACTGACTGACCATCACTTTGATTTAAATATTACTGGGACAATACGATTACAAGCAAGTTTAAAGGTTTTGTTGTCCGGCTGTATCTGCTTAGATTGATCATAGTTAAATTTGTCCGTAAAGACAAGTTACTGATTTAAGGCCTAGATTTTAGGCCAAACCGAAGGCAGAAATTCGTTTTTAAGTTTGCGTAATGTTTTTCTTGTATTTGTCTATCCGTGCATACGTGCATGCAGTTTTAAGATATCTTTTTTTTTAAACCATTCATTTATTTCATGCGAAACCGTTCTCGGCAACGTCGTGTGCACGCCGCCTAACGTCTGACAGATCAGCAATTATGGCCGCCGGTCGTTGACCCGTCTGCTGCGAAAAAATAACCCATTTTGAAATTAGAATGACGTGTTTTTAAATGCACGTTTGACGCATAGACGATAATTATCGACAATGTTTTTTTTACTACAGCTTTAAAATTGTCGTGTCATAAGCATAGGAAATATAATCAAAAGTTCCTTTGTGTTTTGAGCGATATGCAAGTAAGAAATTCAAATAATAATTCAACATTAAGTAAAGTCATTAAAATTACGTGAACTCTTGTCGTACCAATCTGAGGTCACCAAGTCACTATGTCAGAAAACCTGTCCTCTGTCTACAACAAAAATTAGACTAGCGAAACTTTACCTACGGTTGTCGCCCAGTCGTTAGTGTCAACTTCAATTATTCCATTGCTCCCATTCGGCTAACGACTCTATGCCGTGACGCTGCGGTCGTTTTAGAAACTAGACTAGACGCTCTAAAACATATCACACACTTACCTACCACCATTAAGCCAACTTGCACTGAACTACCTAACCCGACAAATTGGCGTTTGCAGTCCAGTTTGAAATCACTCGTTCCACTATTGTAGACTTAAGACCTTCTTTAAACTGGGTATACTTCTTCTAAATTTAAAACTTTAATTGATGCAAACAGGCTGCTAAGAGGACCTTTGGATTTTTTTTAGTCTACCAACACTTCAGAAAGACTATCACTGTCATAGAGAATGCAGCGCCGTAATGAGCTTGGCTGAAAGACATTATTCTAGTCCCTTTTCTCGTCATGTAGTTGTAACAAAAAAGTAAAATTTACTGGGCTTAAATAGTTTTTCCTAAACTGCACATTTAGCTAATAAACCCAATCGTTACTTCCTGGTCCCTGTCGAGCGTCGACATCTTGGCAGACTGCCAAACCCATCACACACTCGTAAAAAACATCATCACAGTTTAATATAACATTTACTTAGAAATAAACCTAATTAAATGTTGAATATCCGTCAAAACATTTTTACGTGTAGCTTTTGGATAGAAATCTGACAGCGTACAAAATTGATGTGGACATTACTAATTTTAAGTTTTAAAATTCGAGTCATAAGTTTAAAAAAAAAAACTAAATAAAGCCTGTCATTAACGACCCGTAGCAAACCATTCACTCATTTATTTTGAAATGGCGTCAACGAGCTACCATCACAAAAACTGAATAATACGTGCCAGCATCTACTACCAGTGCGGAAGCAAAAATTTTCTCAGAATGTTAGAATGACTAAATATTTAGTAGTTAAGTAGTTCGGTCGTACAATGCAAGATATTGTTCGCGGAACGCAATCAGAGTGAATCAAGATCGCAAAGAAATGGATTAAAACGTGATTCATTTAACAACAACCCTTTTATTATTCGTCTGGCGTTAGTCATTTTCTTGAGTAATGAGCCAACGACTGCACCAAATGGATTCTTTAGATAAAGGTCCCAACCTTTATTAAAAATTGCACGACACTAAATAGGTACATGCAACTTTTGCTAATTCCTGAACACGCACACTTTTAACTTTAGGAAGATTCCTTTTTTACACTCTCAAAAACTGTTTTATAAGACCATAAGAAATTAAAGACAATGATGGGATGGTCACACATCAAAAATAGGTGGATCATTTTACGTACAGCACATGAATCAAGTAATCTAATGAATAGACATCTTAGCAAACTGCTTTTTGTGTTAAGTATTTCACTATAAAAAAAATGTGTTCTATTTTTTTTATATGGCGTCTGCCATTTGAGATTGTTAAATAGCAGGAAGTGATTGAAAACCGTGACAGTGATCAAATATAAGGTATCGAGATTCGGTTCCGAGCGCCGGCCCTGACACGCGCTTTGACTGCACAATGTATCCGCTTTGTTTACTTGCAAACTATTTACTTCTGATTTACATACCTTGGTATTTACAGTTCGATAATTACTTATTAGACTATCAAGCTTTTGTTGATTGTGGAGCGATTTTAAGATAATTTAATCTCACACATACATCACGCTTGTATTCTCAAATGGGGTAGGCAGAGCACGCGAAACGCTACATAGACAAAACCATGATTATGACTATTTCACGATTTGCAGCCACTTATAGCATAATCGTAAGTTTGAAAACAGATGAAACAGGTAGTATAATAGTGACAGGATGCTAACTTGTCGCTTAACACATACCTAAACCTATTTCCTAAATAGGGAATGGATGATTTTTTTA
Organism: Adoxophyes honmai; assembly: GCA_005406045.1. Lineage (NCBI taxonomy): Eukaryota > Metazoa > Arthropoda > Insecta > Lepidoptera > Tortricidae > Adoxophyes > Adoxophyes honmai. The sequence goes on along the minus strand of BHDV01069989.1, from coordinate 42,097 downwards.
GATATGCTTGATTATTTTTCTAATGATAGGAATAACCTTCCTTAATCACGGGACAAAGTATTAGATTTTTCCGATGCGCGATGTATTTTATAAAAATAAAAACATTTTACCCGGTCCCGTTTTGGACTACTGACGCCTGATAAGATATATTTCACAAGTCCGGTTCTTTAAAAAAAAAACCGCTGTTTGTATCTGTGGTACATCCACAATTTCATTCCGAATGACATTGACGGATATTCACCCCATTCACGATAGCTCCGGGACGTGGGTGAGACCCACATCCAAATAGAGCGACGCCGGTAGTACTGGATTTGCCCATTGACTGGTGTCGCTCCGGCTCTTCAGTTCTCAACAGTATTGCCAACGCAATGCTAAAATTAAGCCTAAAATATGTTAATTGTCGTAAAATAATGCTAGAAAATATGCAAACATTTTTTTAATGTCAAATTAAACAGAACGTCATTTAATTTTATAATATAATTATATTTTATAGTATTAAGTATAAATCCAGTTGTCCTAAAACTACCGGCGTCGCTCCGTTTGGATGTGGGTCTGGCCCACGTTCCGAAGCTATCATGAATGGGGGGCATTTCATATCCATCACTGTCAGTTTCAAACGTCATTGTGTACCACAGATAAAAGTAGCTGTTTTTTTTTTTTTAATTAAACAGGCTTATAAAAATGTCTTATCAGCCGTAATGGTACCGCATCGGGGGCGGGTAAAATGTTTTTATTTTTATAAAATACATCGCGCATCGGAAAAATCTAATACTTTGTCCCGTGATTAAGGAAGGTTATTCCTATCATTAGAAAAATAATCAAGCATATCTAAAAAAATCATCCATTCCCTATTGCCTCTTACGACTTCCACGGAAATATAGGAGAAGTCTCATTCTATCCCTACGCCAGATAGGACAGAATTTAATCTCAAGTTGTATTAAAATCAAAATAGCGGCCATTATTTTGGAAACAAAGTTACTTAAGTATGCTTAATTATGTTGACAAAGATCCTTGTTGAAAGCCAATCAAAACAGCAGACATGTAATACAGAGGAGGCATTTAACTAAGCCACATAAAATATCAGAGATCGGCAGGTAGATTCACCCAAACACTGTTGACAAACAAGAAGTCTACCCTCTTTTCGTACTCCACGGTAAGAAACTATTGCAAAAACATACATACATCCATACATACAATCACGCCTGTGTTCCCAAAGAGAAAGGCAGAGCACACGAAACGTGACATAAACAAAACCATGATTATGACTATATCACGCTTTGCAGCCACTTCTAGCAAAGTTTTAGGTTTGTAAAGATAGAAAAGGTAGAATAGTGACAGGTTGCTAGCCTGTCGCCTAAATCATAACTAAACCTATTCCTTAGTCGCCTCTTACGACATCCATGGAAGAAATGGGGAGGTGTTATTCTATCCCGACACCACACTTTGCAAAAACATCCTATGTTTTAAAGAGATGTAAAAAGAGTGAGTTCTAAATGACACCAAACATAATATAATGAATCGTTTAAAGTAAATACTTCAACAAGGAAAATAACTAACCTGATGATCGTAGAAACCCGAGAGGTTCGCTACAAGCCGCCGCGCAGGACTGACTGCTGGCTGACCACGGCCGATACAGGAAACCCTAATTATATCATTTGTGTGGGTTTGAAACGAAACAGTTTGAGGAAATTAAAGATCTGCGATTCGAGTGCAATAAGTAAATTGTAGTTGACGTCAGTTGTAGCTATCTAGCTATAACTGCTTCAAATTTATCAAAACAAAAGACACTCGTGGCTGGTTTGTTTGGCGTACTTTTAATACTTATACCTTTACGTCAGATTCTTTTTTTTATTTTTGGATCATTATTTTTTGTTCATTCACATCTCATCGTAGATACCTACTAGCTACGTTAAATTAAATGAGTCACCTAAATAACTCTTCTAATTTGTATCTAAGTATGTACAATTATCATAAAATACCTAATACAGATTCACCAACTCCATCTAACGGCTTAACTTACTCTTATAAGTCCCATCTAGATCTCCCATCTAAGGCTCAACCAAACAGAGCACCTAAAACGCCAAATTTCGCGCAATTAGCGTCAAATAGCCTAAAAAGGACGACAATTGCGAACAGCAGGATGTTCGTCAGCTGTCCCGGACAATGGCAACATGGCGGCGCTATTATTCCGGCGCACGCGCACCGACTTGTAGATCAGGATGAATCACTGCGCTAAGACGTTCAGAAAATGTTTTGTTCCAGCTATTGTGTCAAAATTGCACTGCTAAAGGTCCAGTTGCGTAGGTGATGGTACATTTTGTTTAAATAATTACATATCATTGCCGCAATAATTAAATAAATTAAGTAAAAAAAATGAATTTTTAATTACACAACATTAGAGAAAAAATAAGTAAGGAATCTAGGACAGTACAGACGAAAATCGCATATCCACCTTCTCACAAAACCTCATGCATTCGCGGCATGATTTGATACGGTGGCCAATTTTGTTCGATTGATCGAATGAAGTCTATAAGATTGAAGAAGGTAGTACTCAAAGTATTAACTAAACCTAAGTGTTAGAGACAATCTTGCTCGTTGGAAATCAAAACCCTAGAAACATAGTTTTACCTGTATCATCATGATCGGGTAATAACTTTATTTTTTATTCCTTTACTAATTTCCTTAAAATCAAACTGATTATCCTTTTAATAAGGAAGGACATGAAGCGACAACAGATAACAATAGGAAACTACAAGATAATTATTGGATAGATTAGATACAGCTTATCCTGAATGAATGTATTAACAAGAACGAATGAATAACAATGTTTACGCAAAGATAATAATTCGTTGTAAACAGAATATAGGCGCGGTATCTATTCGTTTGTTATCAAGTGACAGCTTGATAATAATGTGTTATTTATGATTTAGCTAGCAATATATTTTAAAAACTGAAAATGTTTTAGAAATGACTTCGACCACGAAGATATTGCATCTTAAAGTACTTCATCTTGAATTTTTAGATCAGACTCCCGTAACTAGTGGTAACCAATAATAGACCATTGCCCATAGGCTTCTACACTTCGTTGCGGTCACTAGAATGACCATACAACACGTCTATATCGCTCCTAAGCAATAGGATTATGTTACGTTCCGCATTTTTAAACCGGCGGGACGGATTCCAGAGGCTTCTCACGTCACACGCTAATAAAAATTAAAAATATTGACCGCATGAATTCCATTCGTTCATTCATTACCAATTGTAATCGCGTATGGATTCCATATTTGAAAGTGTTCTGATGATAAAGTAACGGTCGCTAACGGTCGGGTGACCACTTTTCTGTAATAATGGCCAGTAGTAATGACAAAGTAGAATTATTATCGTTAGAAGCCGCACAAACTTAAGAAATACGGGTGGATGAATACGGTACTGGGATTAAGAACATACCAAGTTAACGCTTTGGTTTGAGATAGCGCCGCAGTTAACGGCAGTCATAACTTTGCAGTGTTATAAGGCTGGAGAGGCAATTAGATACGAAATTATAGACGGCCAGTGTCAGTTACAGATGTTGTCTCGTTTCCCCGTTGGTGTTAAGTGTTCCACACATTGATTCCAGTCATTGATATAGTTAAGTCTCAGTCTTAGTTTCTACTTGGTCTATGAACGTGACAGTGTCATGGTTCAAGCTTTGCATTAATCAATCAACAATAATTATTCCGAAAAGACAAAGCTATCAAAATATTACGCATTTTCGAAAACAATCTATTCTGTGAAGTGCAGCATTCCACTGAATTTTCGTCACAGGCAAGTGCCAGCTGAGTTAATGTATGGTAATGATTGTAATGATATTATTACTAATTAACGCATCTGTTATCACGTCGCTATGGAGGTCAATGTACGCTAATTATCATCGGAGGGAAAGTTTGTTAATGGTCGTTATGTTTTATGTGTCTGTGTACCGAAAGTAGAGTAAAATATGACAACTAACTTAGTAAATTATGACAGCAACATAAAATTTCGAATCCAATGTTTAACATTTATTACTGTTTTGTTTTAGGCCTTTGTCCATTAGTGGGACACTGAAGCTAATTAAAAAAATAGAAATTAAATGACGAATTTCCAATTGTTCGGAAATTTTCTGGTGTTTGTTTACTGTATAAAATCTAATTGGATCGCCAAAACGTTTCTAAAATGTTTGAAGTAATTAATTAATTTATCAATTGATTAACATACGTAAGTCCTGATCGTGACAAAATTACTTTTTTACGATAGGCTTGGCATTTTAATCAATATTTAATCCCATAATCTGGTATTAGAATTCGCAACCAGTCTTGACTTAGGCATGGACACTGGACAGCACAGTAGCTGGTTTAGATATAAAATGTAAATGTAAGTAAAAAATCTTGTCAGATTTAACACTCAATCCGAAAATTAGTCTCAAATTTAATTGGTATGTGAAAAGACTGTTATTAGATGCAGAGAGGACATTATTTAAATTTTTACATATATGGTTTAAGTCTCTCTAAATGATATAGTGCAACAGAAATGAGATTTTATAGAAGAGGAGCTTTCAAAAAGCATGTCTGGATGCAATCTCTCCGTAGACAACCACATGTTTAAATGAATTTCACCCGATTGTCAATATTAAAATTTAACCTTTAAATTTTATACCCTGTTAAACAAAAACTTTTACCTCGTACCGCTCGTCATTGCCACCAATTTCATTGTAAACATCACGCTCTCTTCGAGCTATTTTCAAATTGGGCTTCTTTTTATCGCAGCGCTATAATTGTTTAGAATTAGCGTCTCTCATTTCGAGTTAGCTCAAAATTAGTATAATTGGCCGTAAGTAGGCTACTTTGAAAATTGTAAGTGGCGCCGCGTTACGTTAGAAAGCATATCGGTTGCTTTGCTCCAATAAAAAAGGTGTAAGAGCGTACGATCACGACCGTAACACTTTGATACTGGCCAGTAAGAATCGTAGACACTAGTTTTTTGAGTTAGCAACTTTTATCTAGAAGAATAATATTTTTGAAAAACGAAGAGGCTTTCGACGATAAACGGTAAAGAGAATAAAGAGCGTTAATTGAATGTTTTTTTTTTTGAGACCTGACAATACACGTAACTAGCGTAGAAAAATATAGAAGAAGAAAGAAAAAGTCAAAAGCTAACCCTTTGGCTAAAATAACTAAACTACCATAGCATGAGAACAGAGTCATTAGTTGAAGATTTTTTTTTCTGGAAAAAAACTTATTGCACATGGCACTAACTTTTTTTGCAATACAGTTATTGCATCCAATGTACGGGTAACAACCTTTAAACGGATTTAACGACGTTGAGCTCAGCGCTGCGGAACCGAAGGATACTTATCCGAGTAATTAAGTATTTGATTTAGTTTTTCTAAGAAAAAATATGTTTACATTGTTTCTGTTGTATCTTGATCGCTATCGCTAGACGTAAAATGACAGTATTTTAAGGTACTTGATGACAGGTGCATTTACCTATTTACCCTATTTATAAATTGTTCTATAGACCAAGGCATCGTTTTAATGCCTAAATGGTGATTTTAAAATACTTATCTAGTTACAACCAAAAGTTTCTGTGGCATTTAATTATCATCATGTGCCCAACAAGGAATGTAATAATGACCATATTAATCTAATTAATTGATGTTAAGTAAGGTAAATACTGTTTTATCCCTAAATGACATAATGGTTTTTTTATATCTAAGTAGATATATCGAGGAAATAAATAAAAACCGCAAACAAGGGAAGTTTGAAATGACAACTGTCAGCTAACCGTAAGAACAGGGAAGTCAGAGCAATAAATGGATATAAAATAACAGTAAATGTTACGATCAGAGACTTGTTCAGATGATTTAACACGTTTTAAAATCGTATAAAAAGTCGTGTAATAAATAGGTACTGATGTACCTAAACTCATCCTAAAACATAATAGGAATAAGTTCACACTAAACCGAAAAAAATCGTACTTAATTACAAAGCAAAAACACCAATTATACTCAAGATCAAAAACCGCAATCGAATGTCAACTGTCAAAATTCAAAACTTTTCTCGTCACAGTTTTAGAATTAAAAAAAAAAACAATAAAACTCACTTTTGCTCCAATCTGGTTCCCGCACTGGCCGGCTTGAAGATGCACAATTTCCCTCATATTTGTTTTTTTTAATTACTAGTTTGACAAGTCGTGGGGACGGTTGGAGTTGGACTGCCGCTCCCGCCGGCCGGCTGAACGAACTGAACTAACGAGTGAACGAACGAAGGAACGGCGGAGGGTGCGTGTGTGGCCGGCTTTTGTGATTCCTTTTAATTGAATGAATGTGACAGTAGCTGAAAAAAAGTTACCTAAAATATAACGGTTAATTTCGATAGGATTTTTTTAAATTAAATACAATTTAGAGTAACTTTTTACAAATAATTACTTTATTAAATAAATGAATACCTACCACGCAGCAAACTGTACAAATAGAGATAAGTATTTAGGAAATTGTTTTCAAAAACAATCTAATTGAAGTATATCGGAAAATATAAGATTTAATTTGATCGCAGATTAAATGTAGATATTTTTAGGTATTAAAATTATTTAAAGAATCCATATTACCCCCCATCCTGTCGCACAGCAGCAGTGCTGTATGGGTTGATAACACATCTTCAATTCATTTGTTTTCCATATAGTATAAAAAAAATCAGGACACACCTCTGCATTTCTTCCGTGGATGTCGTAAGAGGCGACTAAGGGAACAGGTCAAGATTTATTTTAGGCAACAGGCTAGCAACCTAGTTCTATTATACCTGCCAAGTTGCCAACTCAAAACTTAAAAAAATGTGCTAGAAGTGGCCACGATGCGTGAAATAGTCATGTTTTTGTCTATGTAGCGTTTCGTGTGCTCTGCCTACCCCATTTGGCAATACAGGCGTAATGTATGTATATAATAAAAGTTTTAGGGTATTTTCACACTGGCACTGGCAACACCGGTGAATCATCGTAGCTCCATGCGACAAAGAAACCATAAATTAATCAGAACTGCAATTACAAGGCAACCGACCACATAATTTGAGCCCCGGTTCTCATCAAATCTAGTATGAATGGGGGTTCTAAATATGTTGGATATTGTGATGAACTTTGAGACCAAGCAATGTAGGATGTATTAAACACGTACGTTTTTTACCGTGTGGTGTTGGGTTTAGAAAAACACTCTCCATTTCTTCCGTATACATAATTGTAGGCGACAGGCTATTAACCTGTCACTGTACTTGCTAACTTAAAACCTAAAAATATACTAGAAGTGGCCTCGAATCGTGCAATAGGCATGATTTTATCTTCGTTGCATTTCGTGTGCTCTCCCTACCCCGTTTGGGGGAATAGGCATGATGTTGTGTATGGGTATGGTGTATCATCCGTCTTTCTCAAATATTAGATCTAAAAATATCATAATCTAAAGTCTGAGATCGAATTAGAGATCAAAAATGTGAACAAACGTGTTGCCATTGCTTTATTGTTATGAATCAAAAAACTAAAAGTAGTTAAAAAATTAATACAATTATATCAATTCTATCAATTAGTAACATAATTTTAAACAAAAAAAAACCGACTTCAAATTAGCTTTATCCCGAAAGGAAACTTCTGTTTATGTAGAAATTTCCAGTCTGCAGGTGCATTCAGTATTGAAAGAATTATCCTTTAACTCCTAAACGTTAAGGAGTTGACCTATCATCATCAGCTCAGTATTTTTTTTTATTGCCAAGCGTAATTACTGGTGTAGCTTTGAAAAATGTACTAAAAACATTACCTGTGACTATAAAATTTGAGGGTTGCCCTCGATTTCCCTAATATTCCATCATCAGGTCAAGGTATGCTGACAATCGGACTACCTGGAAACTATACCCTTTCAGACAAAAAAAGAATTTTCCAAATCGGTCCAGGCGTCTTCGAGTAATCAGCGAAAACACATAAAAATACTCCCCATTTCTTCTGTAGATGTCGCAAGAGGCGACTAAGGACATAGGTTAAAGTAAATTTTAGGCGACAGGCTCGCAACCTGTCACTATTATACTTGCCACCTTAAAACAAAAAAAAAAGATATGCTAGAAGTGGCCACGAAGCGTGAAATAGTCATCGTTTTGTCTATGTAGCGTTTTGTGTGCTCTGCCTACCCCATTTGAGAATACAGGCGTGATTGTTTGTAGGTAAGTATCTGTGTATCACAGCGACGAAGCAATTCAATGTTGTGTGTGAAGTTCCCAATCCGCACTGGGCCCGCGTGGGAATTATAGCCCAAGCGCCCTCTCATACTGAGAGGAGGCCTGTACCCTGCTACGTATATAGGCTGGATCATGAAGTATCTATGTAGGTAAGTTTTACTAAGACGCGCCGACTGCCCGTTGATGTCTTTCATACAAAACGCGTTTCCTGTAATTCAAAAACTACGCGACAGATATTGATGAAATTAAAATGGGACCAATGGGAAGCCATTTCCAATCAAACAAAAAAAAAATCATCGAAATCGGTCCACCCGTTTAAAAGTTCTGAGGTAACATACATAAAAAAAAAAAATAAAAAAAAAAAATAAAAAAATACAGGCGAATTGAATACCTCCTTTTTTGAAGTCGGTTAAAAAAAGGTTTTTTATTGGCTTTAAAGGCTTTGATATTGACAGTTGTTTGTTCACATTTTTGATATCTAATTCGATCTCAGACTATAAGTTAAAATCTTGTAGTAGAATTAAATTGAAGACAACCTTTCAAAACCCAGCAAACTGTTTAACCCTAATTTGGACACGGCCATTAAAAACCCATCAACTGTCTACTGTCGATCTACATCGCACGTCAGTCTCACTATCACCTATCTACCTGTAGATTCGCATCGCGTCCCGTTGCGTAAGTATAGGTACGAACGGTAACGGTGATGGGTCACTAAGTGATTAGTCACTCGGTGACGGGCTGATGGGTCGCTTGGAGATCGGTCGCTCGGTGATATTTCGCTGTGATTGGTCGTTCGGTGATTGGTCGCTTGGAGATTGCTCACTAGATGATTAGTCACTCGGTGATGGGTCGCTCGGAGATTGGTCGCTTGGAGATTGTTCACTAGGTGATTAGTCACTCGGTGATGGGTCGGTCGGTGATTGGTCGCTTGGAGATTGCTCACTCGGTGATGGGTCGCTCGGTGATTGGCCGCTTGGAGATTGCTCACTAGGTGATTAGTTACTCGGTGATGGGTCGCCTGTGTGATTGGCTGCTCGGTGATTGGTTACTAGGTGATTATTTACACTGTGATGGGTCGTTCGGTGATTGGTCACTAAGTGATTATTCACTCTGTGATGGGTCGCTCGGTGATAGTTCTCTCAGTTGACAACGGTTCACAGCTACCCGCTACCAATAATTTATCTGTAGCGCCCCAGCGCCACATGCATCGAACAGCCGAACTAAACGATCCCACATCGCGATAACGAAGTTTCGACGAACGGTTGCAATACAACTTCTAATTTCCTCTCTATGGACTTCGGTCCCCAGGCATAACGTCTGGCTGGAGAGAGATCTCTCTATTGGAGTTGTTCCCAAAGTGGTGTTTTTTTTTGTCAACTAGCCTCCCTTGTCTTCTCATCTTCTGTACCTATCTTCTACTTTCAGTAAGTTCTTTGTGTCTCGATCTAAGCCTTGACCGCGCCGCAATAAGAGCATTTGAATTCCTTTAGCATTCAGCGGCCATGTTTGCATACAGTCGTCCCCTCGGGCATTGGCTGCTGTCCGAAGGAAATCGGGAAAAGCGGGGCGTGCGTGGCTCTTGCTGAAGTGAAAAGCAATTAATTTATGTTAGGTACCTATCTGGTATTGGGTTAGAATAACACCTCTCCATTTCTTCCGTGGTGGATGTCGTGAGAAGCGCCGAAGGAAATATGGTTTAGGTATGCTTTAGGCGACAGGCTAGCAACCTGTCATTATTTTACCTCTTCCATCTGTTTTTGAACCTAAAATTACGCTAGACGTGGCTGCAAAGCGTGAAATACTCATATCATAATAATGGTTTTGTGTATGTCACGTTTCGTGGGCTCTGCCTACCCCGTTTGGGAACATAGGCATGATTGTATTTATCTACGTATGTATGTAAATTTATGTTGGAATCGCAGTCGAAGTCTGTTGTTTTCTGTGGTTATAGAGATTGACATTATACCTATATCAATTTTTTTTGGTAAGATTGTATGTTTGAGATACCATGCCTACTGATATAAGTTTCAAGTGCAAAAAAGAAGTAACTATTGGTGTCTTATTTTGTACACATGCTTTTTTGTAGACGATTTGAACTGTTCAGTCGATAAAACCGAATCCACTTTAATCAGACCGAATGAACAAAGGAATTATTCTGATACCTACCTACATTAGGCAAGTCTCATTACAAGATATTTTTTCATTTTTGGCATAGAATAGGTACTAAATGGTCACCACACCTCACTAGCTGTTATAGACGTTGAGACAACCCCTAATTATGTAACTTAAGGACTTAAAATCTATTTAGACACGTAAAATCTAAATGCATGTATCATTTTGTGTATCATGAATCACGACACGAGCCAATGCATGGCGACATCACTTCCCAGTCCGTTACTCTCAGACGGCGGTAAAAAAACAGTCGGCGCGAGCGCACTCAGTAGGAATCGAGACAGCGATTGCCATGCGACAAGCGACCAATACCGATTCCAAGCGGAATTTTCTTAGGCTAAGCGCGCACTACGACTTTTTGTCGCGCGACACGATTTTAAAATAGCGCTGTCCATACTGATTTTTTCATCGTAGTGCGCGCGATGACATACAAACCCTAAGGCTAAGAACGCACTACGACTTTTTATCGCGCGATAATTTTATCGCAGAAATGCAACGTAAGGGTTTATATGTCATCGCGCGCACTACGATGAAAAAATTACTATGGACATCGCGATTTTAAAATCGTGTCGCGCGACAAAAAGTCGTAGTGCGCGCCGGCACTTACGTTGCATTTCTGCGACAAAATTATCGCGCGACAAAAAGTCGTAGTGCGCGCTTGGCCTTACTCCATACATAATATCTAGGCAATGCAGTCCCGATCCCGCGGGATCCCGATTTCGCGAGATCCCATCTAAGTTTTCGGGATCAATCCCGAAGCAGAAGCATAATATGACGGGATCCCGTTCGAGATCGACGGGATTGGCCGGCATTGGTCAGCAAAGCAACACATATCCACAGCTGTTTCTTGACTGCAAGACGCGTTGGTCTGCTTAGGGTCTCCCCACATTAGTCGACGCGAGATAACGAGACGTCAATTGGCTCGGCCATTCTCGGCCGAGCGAGCCGAGCCAATCGTCTTGTTCGCCCTTATTGGGTTGACATAAAGCTTTTTCTACCCGCGTTAAGCCGAAAAGGCTTCGACTGGTTTGGTGAGACTCTTATGAAACATGATATTATTAATACTACGCCTGTATTTTGAAGTGGAATACCCATAGTCGAAGCCATGACTGATTCACGGTTCGCATGCACTTTTACCATACTTTAGGTTGAAACACTGATGACGGAGGTATATTTAATATGTAGTGACAGGTTGCTAACCTGACCTATATCCGTAGCGACCTCTTATTTACGTACACACGTATTTATATGAGGTACGTATTTGTATCTGGCAGAAATGGAGAGGTGTGCTATGGTGCTATTCTAAACCCGACACAAAGGCTTTCGGTGGATGGTGTTGCTTTTCTAAGCCGTACCATTTACCATGATTTTACAGGTGGATGTACAAATTAGCGATGACGTAAATGTACGCCTATCGGTCACTAGTGAAAGTGAAATTCCCCATAGAAAAAAAATGGTAAGAAAGCGTTGAACACGTCGTCAGTCGTTGTCGTTCGACAGCCTGATACAATCGCACCAGTCGTAGCTTTATCACAAAAAAAATGCAATAGAACATGTCCGCGATTTTTGTACATATTGGTCACCTCCTTATATCCACTAATGAAATGGAGAGGTGTTACTCAAAACTCGACACACGGTCTCTTTTGTAATTCATCAAAATCAGGTTTCCGTTCACAAACTCGGCAAAACCATACCGAAAAAAAAGCGTATTTCTGTTTAGCAAAGCTTGTAAATACGCACGCTCCCGCGCCAGTACGAAACCTAGCCGCTGATAAACGTCATAACAGCATTCTATTTCTTAAGGACATACGCCCTTTTAGAAGGTTAGAGGGTCCTCAAACAACCTCCTTGGCGGTTGAGGACTTCACAAGTTCCCTTTGTACGAATGGCCTTGGTTCGTTTGCGAATGCTTTTAGCGTTGAGGATGCGTCACTTCAGAAAGAAACTTCAGATTTTTAAGGCAAAAAACAAGTTGATCGTCAGATGTTTAAGTCAGTTGTAACGACCCCTGGCGCCACCTATTGTCGAGTAGTAGAACTTCTACGTAAATTACGTCATCGTCAAAAACACTACGATGCGGTGATGGATTTTCTTTAATCGGTTGCATACAACTATTTCTCTGTATAGACTTCGGTCTCCGGCCGTAACATCTGGCTAAAGAGATCTCTTTTTTGGAGTCTTTCTCACATTAGTGACCTCGACATCTATTTATGTCATTGAAGTATAGGTAATAGAAGTGACAACGCGAACAAAGTCTGTGGGGCAAACCCGACAGCGCGGGGAGCGTGGGGCGTGGCTAACGAGTCATAGATTAGATGCAACGTCGCCGTCATGTAGACGCGACACTTTGTTGCTGAGATTCATTCGGTCGCGTATCAATCGAATATTCCGCCTATATAATTGGGTAAATAAGCATAAAACGTCAAGTAAACTTTTCTATCAGATCAACCAACGCTGAGATACTATGGAATAAAGTTCAACTTTTTATTATCGCTTTCGTGCGCGAGTCCGACTCGCCCTTGGCCGGATTTTTTAATTTATAAACACATAATATATGTTTTTATCTTATAAAAGTTATAAAAATTCAAATACATGTGGCCGTCACTTACTACCCTATCTATACACGGAATGTCCTATCTTATATTTTTAGTCTATGACAAATGACGCAACATGGCGTCAAGTAAATATTTTCATCGAAATAATGTTTAAAAATGGTTTAAAGTGACAATTTAGTTACTCAGCGATGGAAAGTTACTCTTTCGCACTTCGCAGTATTGGTGGAATTACTTGTGCAACCTTTTAATACGCATGAGGGCATTTTAAATGTCTTTCAACACGACTCGTTCACAACTCGAGAGCCGGCGAGCGACTATTGGCAGTGCGAATGCAGTGCGGCCAATTGGCCGCACTTGAGTGGGACATTACGTGGTGAGGCGATGTCAAATCTATACGTAGTAGTATTAGATCAATGATTTATGTATGAATGCACTTTTCTTATTATTAATAGTTCCTAAGAAGAAATCTTCGTATATCATATAGCTTCAGACTGCCCCATAATGCCGATCTAAATGAACCCAGTACATGTATAGGTACGTACTTACCTTAAAATAATATCAATCGTCCACTGACGACCACGCAAAACTCCACAAAAAAATAACTAAACCCCACTAGCTACCCCACAGATTTATATCGAACTAGATGACTCAAGTGTATGTACTTTGCGTGCCAAAATAGAGCCTAAAGGAAGAGCAATGCTCCTCCTTTGACGCGATTCCATTTAGTTTTATAACACTTAGATAATGTTTAACTGCCTAGAGACAGGATAATTTAAATAAGGCGGCATCATCTTTGAATGGGTTTCACTCGGACTGTCAATTACCATCGCTAAAAGCGCTCATGTGACGATACCTACCGTTGAGAAAAAGTGACACGCTTGGTTTTCATACAAATGCAAGAACTCGCGGTATCTATACGTTGTCGGTTTAGGTAGTTAAAACAATATAAACAATCTTGACATGTCTTTTTATTGAAATACACAGTTTAAAAATGAAAATCGTTACACTATACAATTCAATCATGAAAGTAAATGATTTTTTCATACCGAAATTGTAAAATGTAAAGATTTCGATTTATAAAGTGTACGTTTAAATAAAAAGACACGTCAAGATTGTTTACATTGATTTAACTACCTAAACCGACAACGTATAGTTCAATATAAGTCTGTGAGCTACCCATTCTAACTTAACTACCAAAAAAACCGGAATTCCACCAATTTGATCACGCACAATCCGCGACAGAAACAAAGATGCACTCACTGCAGATAACTTATCGAGTTGTTTACGAGCCGAAACACTTTACGGGAATGGCCGCCGTGGCCAAATGGCACATTCCTGGCAAATGGATAGATAATGAATAATTAAGGAAAACAACAAAGACAAACTGAGACAAAACTGGCGTTTTTTGATCGATAGTCGGCAACAAACTTGGCCCGATCTTTAGTGGAGGGGGTAAGTGTTACCTGGAAAATGCGATGTACGAACTTAACCCAAACTTAGCCTTCAATTACCTTCAATCAAACGCGCTTGGGTATGAGTTTCGACTGTCATATATGACGTTACGCGATACCATTTGTTTCAATTTCAAACCGAGATTAGTTTGGTCCCACCTGTTTCGAGATTCCGTGTCTGTGTGCGTTGCTATACGTTGTCGGTTTAGGTAGTTAAATCAATGTAAACAATCTTGACGTGTCTTTTTATTTAAACGTACACTTTATAAATCGAAATCTTTACATTTTACAATTTTGGTATGAAAAAATCATTTACTTTCATGATTGAATTGTATAGTGTAACGATTTTCATTTTTAGACTGTGTATTTCAATAAAAAGACATGTCAAGATTGTTTATATTGTTTTAACTAGGTACCTAAACCGACAACGTATAGAGCGCACTTCGTATGGAGATAGATTTCTGTACTTATCGATTTTCTCAGACAGACAAACCCATATTTTGTGGTAACATAAGGCCGGCCACATACATATGGAATTCCGTTTCGGAATCTCGAATCGGACTGTCCGAACGCACTAAATCCATACGACATCTATGGGCCAGCCACATACATTCGGAAAGCTTCCGTCTGTGTGTGGCTGGTCCATAGGTTTGTATGGATTGACATACATACATACATACATAACCGTCACGCCTTATTCCCTGCGGGGTAGGCAGAGACAACAGAGCGCCATTCGCTTCTATTTTGACATACTTCTTTCGCTTCACTAACATTCATCACTCTCGTCATACACGCTCGACGGTTTCGGGTACTCTTAATTTGGCCTCCCTTTAGCACATCACCGATCTGGTCGATATACGTTCTTCGAGGTCGCCCTCGACCGACTTGCCCCAACACACTTCCCTTGTAAATTTGCTTACATACCCTTGCTTCATCCATTCTCTCCACATGCCCAAACCAACGCAGCATACCTTTCTCTACCCTTGTTACAATACTCTCTTGTATGGATTGAATGCGTTCGATTTTCCGATTCGAGATTCCGAAACGGAATTTATCCGAATGTATGTGGCCGGCCTGACTGTCGCAACTTGTCTCCTCCAGGGATTTGGCGCGCTGCCAACAGACTCGTCCGTCGGCGATTGACCACTTCCAGTAGGAAGGTACAGTTTGTATTTCTGGCTGACTGACGAGTTGTGTACGGCTGCCTGTCCACTAGAGCGGAGCGAGGCATCGTGGCGATGAGCGACATAAAATCCACCAGTAGAATTGCATCCACTGAAGAGGAGCGGAGATTTTATGCAATTGTGTGGTAGTTGGATTTTTATCTCGCTCATCGCTCCGCTGCCTCGTTCCGCTCCAGTGGACAGGCAGTCTTAGGCCGGCCACATACATACGGAATTTTTCTGATTCGGAATCCCGAATCGAAAAATCGAACGCAGTCAATCCATACAAAATCTATGGACCGCCACACACATTCGTAAGCTTTCCGTTCGGAATTCCAAACGGAATTTTTCCGAATGTGTGTGGCGGTCCATTGATTTTGTATGGATTGACTGCGTTCGGAAAGTCCGATTCGGGATTCCGAACGGAAAAATTCCGAATGTATGTGACCGGCCTTAAGCTAAGTCCACACCAGTGCGCTTTCACGTTCACCTTGCGTCTTCCTCTGACGCATGCCCGTGCAACCACAGCGCATGCGCTGAAACTAGATCCGTCCTCAATGAAAACGCGCTGGCGGCATGCGCTGTTGTTGGTGGTTGCACCGACATTCGTCAGAGGAAGACGCAAGGTGAACGCGAAAGCGCATTGGTGTGGACTTAGCTTTACACAAGTCGTCGGTCAACCACAAATACCTGTGCTCTGCCTACCCCATTTGGGAACATAGGCGTGATTGTATATTTTTGGCGAAATCTGTCTATTTTAGTAAATGATGTAGCTAAAAGTGGTTATAAAGTGTGAAACAACCAAGGTATACTTAGATAACGTTTCGTGAGCTCTGCCTACCGGCGTGATGTAAAAAGGTAAATCATTAAGATACTCAACTATTTTGTAGGTAAACTTTAAGCTCTACTGACATCACCAGCCGGTAATAACAAGTTTTTTGCTGAGCTCTAATATATTTAATTGGACTAAACTACAATTTAATGATGCAGCACCTTGAATCATTAAATTTAGCCTTCTTCGGTGTTACCATAGTAATAAAATTCAGTTTAAAAATAAGTTGACATTGGGAGGCTTTTTTCTATTTTTTATTCCCAAATGGGGTAGGAGCAAACAAAGCGCTACTAGACTGTACCTGTACCTATATTTCATTGACTGTATCTAACCAACAAAAAGTTCAAAATTCTCCGATGTTTTAAAGGTCAAATTTCGTTCAAACTTGTATACCTATTTCAAATAGTTTTCACGTTAAAAGAGCAAACGAGCAAACGGTTCACCTATTGGTAAGCGATTACCGTTGCCCAGACACACGCAATACCTACCAGAGGAGTCACAAGCGCGTTGCCGCGGCCTTATATTATAACTATTATAATAATTAATAACTGAAGCTCGATTTCCATGTAGTATCGTACAAAGACCGCAAGCGACCAGCGGTCTGCGACTACAGCTGATACTTTATGCATATACATAATTATGTAGTGTATACCTACTAGTTAGTTAAGTATATCGAAAGCAGTGTTATTGAAACCTTTTCACGGAGCGACCCTCTTGAGGTTGTAAAACACTGATCTGAAGAACTGACAACAGTGCCTTAAGTCGCTATCATTCCGTTTTATTTTTGCCTGATGAAAATAATTATCCATATCCCTTGAGTTGTCGGGTTTAGAATTAATATCTTAATTTTTGCTGTAGATGTCGCAAAAACTAATGAAATTGATTAATTGTTTAAGGCGACATGGTGGTAACCTGTCACTATTGTACCTCTTCCAACTTTAAACTAAAAATTGTGATTGAAAAATCGCTACGAAATGAGAAATAGTTTTGTCTGTGATGTGTAATGGGTTACTTTTTTAATTTATCTAGCTAGACTGAATAACGCAAAACTGTCCTCAACAATCAACTGGCCTTCTCCTCATAACTGTCAGACATCATGCAAAGGTCCCAATAAAATAAATACATTCCATCGACTTATTATACGATAAGTTACAACCGGTATCATTCTGATGCTGCTAATAATTTGTTTACATTGGTGATTCATTGTGAGATCTCGATTCGAGTAGGATGTATGTCTTGTGTCGTGGTCTAGCTTATTAAAAAGTTAAAAGCGACAGCCATCTTTGAAAACGCGCGCGGTTTTGTGAAAGTTTTTTCAGGACTTTTAAATTGCAGTTCTTAAGGTAAGATTTTATTTCATGCGTTATTAATTGAGAATATTTTTTATTTACGTAACCTTTTGTAATGAGGTTGATAAATGTAAAATTATTGCAAGTACCTACCTATCTATTGTTTTCTTTATTGTTGTAGTGTTCTTGAGTATCTACTTAAATGTTCAAACTTGGTCTTAACTTAAAATTATGACGAAAGTGGTTAGAGGTACCTGAAATTTTTTAGGTTTTCTTTTGTTTTAACTTTTTGTCTTTTAGTTTTGACTTTGGAAATATACACGAAGCGTGATGTTTATGTTATGTATGCTAACTACAGTAAAAGCTCCTTATTCGCGGGGGATACGTTCCAAAAATGTGCCGCGAATACAGAAACCGCGAATACGGAATGGTATTTTGTATGGGATTATAGGGGATACGTTCCTAGGTGGCAAAAAATAACACTTCGTTCCATAGACGGATCAATATTACGGATTAAATGTCACGTTCACAGTGCTTCTTGAAGCCTCTTTTTCAATGGGCTGTGAATTTAACACTTCTTCCAAGTCGTTTTCAGTCAAATCTTCACTTTGCGATTCAAGCAATTCCTGAATGTCATTTATCTTGTTCTATGAATTCGAACCCATCTCGTCCTATGTTTGCAGTCAAAGTTTGAATTTGCGCAGAATCTTCGTCATTTTCCGCAATAAATCCGTGAATAACGAAATTTTCGCCGCGAATACAGGAATTGGGTCACAATTTTTTAATCCGCGAATAGTGAAAACGCGAATGAAGGAAGCGCGAATAAGGAGCTTTTACTGTACTTTAGTAATAGGTCCGCTGTTCGTATGATTATAATTCGTATTCACTCTTTTCTTCGAGAGAATGATGGAAAATCAATTATCCTTCTGCTATTGTAAAATTTATTGTAATTTTCCACCGCATATAGAGACAGGTTTTATAAATTACTGTTATGAAAATACCATAAAATACGAAATTAATGCAAATCCGCAAGGCGCTGTTAAAAATATTTCGTGAATATAAATTTCTTGACATAGTTTTCTTCTAAAGTGTCAAATCAATCAAAGTTCCTAAAACTAAAAAAAAATAACAAAACGACAGACGAAATTATTACAAGTGATTTTGACCTTGTAAGTAAATAAGTAATACCTACTTCGTTTATTGATTTGCGGCTAGTAGGAAGCTTATTTTAAAGATGGCTTCCACTTCTTGAATTCGGCAAAAATACCTGAAAATATTAAATTGTAATGAGATAAAAATGTCGTCATTATAATTCTCATGGATTACCGTAACGTGTACGATTTTATCTCTGTTATGTGACCTTAATATGCGGCAGATATAGGTTCAATCGGTTCCCCTCTCAAGTCAAAGGTTTTGTTGTTAGGTATGTAAAGTTATACCTAATATACGTAGTTCACTTTATCAGGGCATGAACTCAGTAATATTTACCTATCTATGTATCTAAGGTTCGATTTAAGAAAACGAGAATAGGTACAATTTAATCTTGGAAAAATTAGCTAAAACCCGAATAAAAAAAATATACTCACGAGTAAAAAGTGACATATATTTTATACGAAAATAATACTAAAAATTATTCTCGTTTGGTTGAAATTACTACAGTTTTAAGTAGTGGGGGTAAGTTAGCGCGCCTTGCGTTTACGCACGCGACGCCTTAGACCAGTGATTCCCAAAGTGGTCCATGTGGACCCCCAGGGGTCCATGGGAGATTCGACGGGGGTCCACGCTGGTAGTGGGATAAATTGGCATACTTAGGAATTTGGTACAAATGTAGCAGCAGGGGGTCCACCGAACCAAACAAAAGTTTGGATGGGGTCTACGAGTAAAAAAAGTTTGGGAACCTCTGCCTTAGACGGTGCACACAATATAGCTACGTTGGTACGTTAGAAGAAATACTCACCACATTTTTTTTTTATATTAAAAGGATACACAAATACAATGAAACTGAGGCAAGCCAAAACGTCGCCTCGTGTAATCAACACCAGGCTGATATTCAATCTTGTTAAATTACATAAGGTCAGTGTGGGTAAGTCCGGCATATATTTTGCAGAGATGACTTTGGGTTGTTCTAACTAAGTAATTTATTAAGTTACGTATGTGTTTGAAATTGCAATAGATAGAGAATTTATTACTACTTATTATTACTGTTATTGTAATAAATTTTAATAATATTTACGCGAAATATCGTCATTTTTTTAAAACTTGGCGTGTAGACGGTCTTCCCTTACAGAAGAAGGCAAGTCCGTCTAGTAGCGACTTCTCACCCTATTTAGCTGATATTGAGTTCAAAGACAAATTGGATTATACTCTGAATCATGCCATTGAAAACAATACTCTGATCTCTGCGAAATAAGGTTTGGATCCCTAGTTATCACCATTTTTCTAAATTGAAGGCAAGTCCGGCATATACTACGGAGATGGGGTAGTAAACCTTTTTTTGGGTTATTGAGATAAATATGTACCAATATTTTATAAGCAAAAAATGAGCTCAAAAACAATATATAGGTAATTATTCGAAAGCAGATAGTGTTACTTATTATTGTAGTTCGGAGTTTTATTAAAAACCAACAACGCAACCGTCTAAAAACTTTCTTAAAACCTTTCATCTACATAAAACTGTTGGCAACATCTGCCACAGGGCAAGTCCGTCATATGACGGAATTACCTTGTTGTACTGTAGACGGACTTTCCAATTAGCAACATTAAGATGGTAGAAAATTAATGCTCGAATTCTAAGGAAACGAAAGCAGTTTTTAACGATTGAAGTATAGAATAAAGATAAGCAGTTCTTGAATTACTTACTGAGTTACATTTTTACTGAAAAATCCCACTAAATACATTTTTTCACATTTTTTAAAAAACACTCTGCCAACTCGCATCACGAGTTCAAAACGCGTAATGACTTGCAACGCGCATATCTCTGCCGCTCGATGTCACAGCGTCACCTTTTTTAGAGCGTTGGCACTAGGATGTGAAACTGCTTTTTCGACATGAGTGCAAGGTGCGTAGCTATTCAAATTCAAGAGTTATAGCAGGTAGACGGACTTGCCTCGTGGACGGACTTACCCACACTGACCTTAGGTAAAAAATATTAAACACGGCACTGCGTTAAATACACAGTACACACCAATAGTTGATCTTTACTGAAAGTTGACAAAACCTTAACTATGAGTAAGAGACAACGGATTTACATATAATTTTATACAGATAAATACATATGTACCTACATATAAGTTACACCTGTAGTTGATGCGCAAGTTCTTTTTCAGATCTTTTTTGTTTTCTTTTTCAATGCGACGTAGAAGTTTTTTAGAACGCGTCAAAAGTCCGCTTTTCCAATTTAGTAGTTCTCTTTTTGCTCTTTATTTTGTTAGTTTTCAGTTTAAATATGGTTTTTAAGTTATTATTATCTATTATTTTATCGTTCGTATCTGAACGAGCCGTTTAGTACCCGTAGATACATAGATATATAACTCGTAGATACATAGATATGTTAAAAAAATAGTTATACTGTCGGCAATGTTCACCACACTGAACATATAATTCAAAACATCCTATTTCATTTTGGGCTTTTTATATTTATTTATTGCGTTTTTTATATTAAGTACTTAACAAATTAACAAGGAAATTTAAATCCTGAATCCTGAACTTTGGATTTTGTCAAATTTACGGTGAAAAACTTAACTTTTGAACTTTTAAACAGTTGACATGAATTTGTTCAACAATTGATTCGACCTACATGTTTCAACACTTTCAACCTTGTGATGGTGGCAGTGAGGAGGCACCATAGTAGACAGTAGAGTGGCTCAAGTGGCTTCCTTGCAATAGGTACTTTAAACAACTATTTTTTAAACAAAAAATTACAGCGAAACTCACTGAAAGTGAAATGAAACGTACATTTTTATACGAAAAAAGCCGATAAAAGCCACAAATCAACCCTCTCAATTACAATTGTAGAAAACATTATGTCCCGTACACATATGTGTACATCGATGACATTTGGTTTGGTATAACCAATGTCTTTCATGCGACGAAATTTTATATTCGATTGCGCAACGCCGGAATGTTTTCGAAGCACGTCATGGAAGCATGGTCGATTCGCATAGGTATAAGAAGTTTTATTGGAATATGTTGATCTTGTTTACGGTATTCAGATCGACTTGCATCGAGTTAGACAATCAATGCGACGTTTTTCCATCGAGATCAAACCCCCATAACGAAAAATATGGATAATTGCCGAATAACCGAACTTTTATAAGTGTCGGAGATCGGTTGCATAAATACAACTTCCGATTTTCTCTCTGTGAACTTCGGTCCCTAGCCCATCGGCCTGGAGAGAGATCTCTCTATTGGAGTCTTTTCCCCACATACCAAATGTTATTATAAACTTTATGCCAAGCTTCTTGCGGCAATCATGGTCGTTACAAAGCGCCGGAAGACTCAAATCATTATCATCATTATCATTTCAACCATAAGACGTCTACTGCTGAACATAGGCCTCTCCTTTAGACTTCCATAAGTGGCATAAGTGGAAGAGACCTGCATCCAGCGTTTTCCGATGTCTTTTATCAAGTCGTCTGTCCATCTTGTAGATGGCCGTCCTACGCTGCGCTTGCTGGTCCGTGGTTTCCACTTAAGCATTCAAGACTCAAATAAAACGTGTAAACGAGCCCCTTACGGCCTAGTTACAACATGAAGGCCCTGCGCAGACGACAGATTATCTGCGACGGACTTTTTAGTCTGTGAAAAAAGAACCAATGGAATTACATGCAGTAACTCACACGACGCGCGAAAAGTCCGGCGCACAATGCATACAATCCACGCAGACTTTGTGCGCCGCAGATTCGTTCACACAAAAATTCTGTCGTCTGCGCTGCCCCTTACGGCTTAGTTACATGAATGGAACTTTGATTTTAATTTTTGATCACAGATGACGCTAGAATCGCTGGCGGCGCAGTTGTTCGACGCAGGCGCCGTGCGGCTGGGCGACATAGAAGCTATGCAGGGCCGGCGCACACCCATCTACTTCGATCTCAGGGTCGTCGTGTCACATCCTTCCGTTATGGTGAGGATATAAGTCAAATACCAATAACAGGGTTGGCTGCTTTTTCACACACACAGACAGACATACATCACGCCTGTATTCCCAAACGGGGTAGACAGAGCACACGATACGCTAAGTAAATAGACAAAACCATCTCTATTTCACGTTTCATGGCCACATCTATCATATTTTTTTTAGGTTTTGGGTTTGAGTCAGGCAAGTATAACAGTGACAGGTTGCTAGCCTGTCGCCTAAAATATACCTGAACCTATATCTTTAGTCGCCTCTTTATGACATCCACGGTAGAAATTGAGAAGTGCTATTCTATCCCGACACCATACAGGAAAACACTGCATTTTCCAATTCCAAAAATAGTTCCTTCCATTGTCGAAAGTAAACGATAAACTAAATTTTGTATCGATTTTTGTAGGCCAGTTATTCCACAAAATAATCCAATAAACGACCAAATTTTGTTGATTACGACAGTAATTTTTTTTAATTACAATTTTGGCAAACAACTTACATCCAGGGTGCAAACATTGTCGATGGTTTCGAGAGCACCGCCAAATAATAAAATGTAAGAGGTATCTTAATTATTTGTGATTTAACACTTGCTCTTGTCAATTTAATCTGAAATTAAAAATAGACCATAAGCTACCAGCTTTTAACATTCGCCCAAAAAAACAAAAGACCCTCCCTAAAGATAGGAAGTTAAAATGACTTCCCATTGCGTTTCAAAACGAAGATTTACCTAGCTTCCCGCCAACTAAACGTTTATGACTGAAAATTGGAACCAGCGTCATCAGTTCATCCGGAGTCAAACACCTAAAACACTAATGTTTACATCTGCCTATTTGTAGGAAATCGCGTAAAACGCCAAAACGCGAATACCTTCAATAACGCTATTTTTATGCCTTTTATTAGAGTTTTGGCCTGCGCGTGTTCTACATACGTACCGTTTAAATTAGTAAAGTCACCGGTAATGGACAAAGAACCAGTAATGGACAATGACTCTTATTTACTACCCACTAAGGAAAAGTCATTTGTTTTACAACAATCAATTCACAACTCTATGGTCTTTAAATTATGAATGAAGTGTCCATCACTGGTGCTTGTCGGCTTAAACCGTCCATAACTGGTGCCGTTACCCTAGTGCATACGTTTTACATACATAGATACCGTGCCGTGTGGTGTTTGGTTTAGGATAACACCTCTACATTTCTTCCGTGGATGGTTAGTCATCGCGAATTTTTTGCACTTTGGAAAAATGACTATACGTTGTCGGTTTAGGTAGTTAAATCAATGTAAACAATCTTGACGTGTCTTTTTATTTAAACGTACACTTTATAAATCGAAATCTTTACATTTTACAATTTTGGTATGAAAAAATCATTTACTTTCATGATTGAATTGTATAGTGTAACGATTTTCATTTTTAGACTGTGTATTTCAATAAAAAGACATGTCAAGATTGTTTATATTGTTTTAACTACCTAAACCGACAACGTATAAGTATTTGTCAAAAAAAGATGGACGCGGTATAAAAACCATGTACCGTTGGGTTCAGCTTAAAATTACTTATTTAATTGTGTCTCAAGAAAATATATTACATACATTTACGTGAAGTCTGCTAGTCTTGATAAAATATTAGATAGCAAATTTTGTACAGTACACCTATTGCCGGGAGTCGGCGAGGTGCCAATTATGGGCATGCCGGGGAACGGTCGATTGCCACTAAAGCCCGCTCTACACTCGCGGCGCGAAGTCGCGCCGTGAATTCACGGCGTGAATTTACGCAGCGGCTCACGCATAATAACTAAGCGCGAACGCAAGGCGTGAACAACATCTACACTCGCGATTCGCGGCTTTCGCGGGCGTTCGCGGGTGTTCGCGTCGCGAGTGTAGAGCGCGCATAAGGCGTAAAACTATGTTAGAAGAAGCCACGAAGCCTGAAATAGTCCTGGTTTTGTCTGTGTCTGTATACGAGCGTTTCGTGTGCTTTGACAGCTCGACTTGTTCAGTTTCCTGCGTCAGAGAATATTAATAAACTCTGCTGTCCTTTTTTTCGGAAAATACTTTTGAATGTCACCTTCTTTGACATTTCTAGCAACAAACTTAATTTTATAATATTATTGAATTTAATGAGCATTTAAATTAAAAATCGGCTAAGTGCGAGTCGGACTCGCGCTCAAAAAGGTTCCGCACCAAACACTACAAAAAAAAAACAATTTTACTTTTAGTATTTGATGTTATAGCGGCAATAGAAATATCATCTGTGACAATTTCAACTGGTCTAGCTATCACCGAGATACAGCCTGGTTACAGACGGACAGCCAAGTCTCAGTAATAGGGTCCCGTTTTTACTCTTTGGGCACATGGGCACGGAACCCTAAAAAACAATAACGAGTAGAACTAGATATTTAAATATTACCTAATTAATGAGACTGCATTAAAACTATTAAAAGTAAAAGGTCAACAAGTTGCATCTGACATTCTAAATAAAAATATCCTGTTAGACGCCATTAGCTTTTGAAAACAAAAGTGACCATTACCCTATTTGCATATTATAGTTAAAATAAAAGTTTACCTGTTTCTTAGTCACAACTAGAATAACAAATAACGTTTTTTAATGAATATTATGTAAAGAGAAATGTTTAACAACAACAATTATTCAAGCAGTAGCTTCAGAATCCTTTCCATTCTTTCGTGGATGTCGTTAAAGGCGACTAAGGAAATAGGATTACACCTTATGCTTAAGGCTACAGGCTAGCAACATGTTTCATTTTGTAAGATCATTTTGTCACGTTTCGTGTACTCTGCCTATCCTGTTAGGCAAAAACCTATACATACATGTATTATGTAGATATGTTCCAAATCTGCCTCTGCCCACTCAAGACGCATTCAGAAATAAAATAAGTTAAACTGAAACAATATTATAAATGCCACCACAGATCGTTCCACTTCTAGAACTAAGCTTTATCACGTACAGCTAAGTATCAAAATTGACAGCACTTGGTTTAGGAAGTCTGAGACAGTTTGTTTTCGAGAAGGAATTTGTGCATTTCCCGCCGTTCTATTCTAAACTTGTAACAGATTGGAGACGACAAAATGATAACTTTCAGTCAAAACATAAGGCTTAGCGCAGCAAGGCGCGAGTCGAGATACGCGCAATAGAATATAGGCACAGTCCAGTTCATAAATATATGAGCAAACAAATGCCAAATATGTAAACTTTTGCACCTTATTGTCAATGTCATAAAGGTGTACAGATATTTTTGAACTCTCAGTTTTGCTCATATATTAATGAACTCGACTGCATTGTCTGTAATAAATTTTAAGTCCACCTTTAATTAATTACAATACAATACAATACAATACAATAGGGTTTTTATAATTTTTTCAACACTATATATTAGTATTTCCATATTCTTGTCTCTATTAATATAGAAAATAGGTAAATAATAAAGTTCAAATTCTCAAACTCGCGCGAAAAACGCTGTTTAGAAAATGGGAACAACCACATGACGTCTGTAAAACACTAAACAGTAAACACATAAGCTTTGTCAACTTTGTTTACCTGCTTGTGACGTCACCAATCAACCACAGAATTCACAAAGCGTTTCGGTCACAGAATACAATATTAAAGAACATTATAATTAATTAATTAATCCAACAAAATCCTCAAAAAATGCATAATATTTTGATCATAAGAAAGTGAAATATATTTGATTTTCCTATAATCTGTTAGGATGGCCAATGGCCACAAATTATAGTTTATTTTTAGTGTTGTCAAAGACCCTATTTACGAATGATGTGAAACACATCATTAATAAGAAATTCACGGTTATAGATGTACACGTGTGGTTCACGGAACTAAATGCAGACCACCTTGATTTAGAAACAATTTAAATTGGATTCCTCGTGTACAAAGATAATTTATTAAATCACGATTTAAATTCAAATAAAGGGCTCACTTACTAAATCGAGTCTAGCCTTGGAGTGGTTTAATTTGAGCATTAACTGTCATTAACATACATACATACGTACATACATCACGCCTGTATTCCCAAATCGGGTAGGCAGTGCACATGAAACGCTGCATAGACAAAACCATGACTATTCCACGTTTCGTGGCCACTGCTAGCAATTTTTTTTTTAGCAAAGTGACAGTTTGGTAACCTGTCGCCTAAAATATTATCTTAACCTATGTCCTTAGTAATATAATCCTGATTATCACAGTCATGTTTATGTACCTAATGCGGATGATCTAATGATGGATGATGAGTAATAAAATCTTTATTTCTGGAATTAACTAGAAACGGGTTACAAGTCAAATTACATAAATTAACTGAAGTACTTAATCGTTACCTTTAAGTTATCTATTGCTAACTTGTCACTGGGTGGTTAGTATATTTATTTTAACAGTATATCACTGAGTAACTTAAGTTGACTGTCTGCCTATCAGTTGCCTTTTCTCGCCGAAACTACCCAACTGATTTAGATAGAAATTGGTTTAGAGATACTTCGAAAACCGACAAATGACGTAGAATACTTTTAGTTTTTATGCTGGAAATATTCTTATTTCCCTCTGGGTGTTGTTTAATTAAATTTAAAGAAAGAGGAACTTGCCGGTCATGAAGGTTCCATACTTTTAACGACATCTGTTGAATGGTCAATGAATTTACTTAAGTTTCAATTTATCCCACAGATGGCGGTGGCGCTCCATCTCCAGAACTTAGCAGACGAAATAAAACACGACATCTTGTGTGGAGTGCCGTACGCCGCTCTCCCGATCACAGCCGTCATGTGCGTCAATTCCAACACTCCCATGATCATGAAGAGGAAAGAAATGAAATTATACGCGACAAAGAAAATTCTAGAAGGAATCTTCCAGCCGAAACAAAAATGCCTCGTTATTGAGGACGTGGTGACATCTGGCGGCAGTTTGCTGGAAACAGTTTCCACGCTCCGGGACGAAGGCTTGACTGTCACTGATGCCGTAATAGTTCTAGATCGCGAACAAGGTGGCGCTAGTATACTCAAACGGAATGGCGTCCGAGTTCACTCTCTATTCACGCTGCGGAAATTAGTGAAAATGCTTAGAGATTCCGGACGGATTAGCGATGAAACCGTAGATATCGTGTTCGATCACATTAAAGTGTCTCAGTTCGGTACTGGTGATAATTTAGAAATAGCTGAATGAATAACGAATCGTATTATTTCTAATGACGTACATTGTACCCAGTGGCGTAGCTAGGTAACCAAGGGCCCTGGGGCAAATAAAAAAATTGGGCCCCACACCTATAACTGATTATTGTGGCGTANTGAGCTTGGGGGCCCCGGGGCACTGCCCCGCCTAGCCCCTTGGTAGCTACGCCCCTGATTGTACCATGCTACCGAGACTGGCTTTGGTAGAAAATATGGTACGACTTCCTTTTCTATAACTTATCGAACTCCTAATACGCTGGAATAGCTACGTGACTTGATAGCTGTATTACTTAAGTCAACATCTTGCCTTTTCACTTGGTTTATGAAGGCGGACAGCCTTACCATATCGGGTGGGAGGAATACCTAATATTCGGGTGAATCACCGCCCGATCAATAAACATAACCATAGGTCTTACCTCACACTTAGTTCCTACATCGTATTTCTGAGAATTTCCAATATTTGCTAAGATACGGTATCATAACATCAGTTGTTCAAAGGTGTTCTTATCTTGCCGACCAGTAACTATTATCAGTCCTCTCGCTTCGCCGTTCCATTCAAGCGAAGACTGGCATTTTTAAACTAGGTAGGTACCTACACGTACATTTGAGTTGTACTTAGGTACGCCACTTACGGCTATAATATTAATGAGCAAATTAATCTTGACCCTGTACTACCTATCCGTTACAGCTATTATGCACTAGTGGCGTAGCCTGCGATGCCCCGTTATTCCACTAGACAAGGAAATGTGCCCGGATGCGGTGCATGCCAATGCATTTTATCCAAGTCTACATAATAATATCGCTACTACAGTAGAGTTCATATATGAATTATATGAGCAAAACTGAGGGTTCAAAAATATCTGTACCTACACCTTTATGACATTGACAATAAGGTGCAAAAGTTTACATATTTGGCATTTGTCTGCTCATATATTTATAAACTCGACTGTACCTATAATTATAGTCAGTGACAATAAGCAAATTGAATACAATAAGAAAGCTGTATCGTTCATTACATTGTAAAAAATTTCGAACATCTTAAAACAGATGATGATTGAAAGAAGAAAAAATGTTTTAAATTTAGAACGCCGGCCGGTGTCGCAGGGGGTGCGAGCTTGCGACACCGATGCGTAATTGTTTTGGCGGCATTTTAGCAGTTCTTTTCACATCAAATGTAATCTCTGCAATTTTAGAGAATTATAAGAATGTATTTACTACGTACAATCTAACTTAACTGATTCCTGAATCAACGCAGAACCGATGTCACAATAAATAAACGTAATAAAGATTTCCTTTGCCAAGCAACGCAAAATGTCCCTATGACGTTCACTGTGAATAGGTTCTACGGTGGGTCAAGAATCAATTGGATCGACCATGAATAGGTACCTATGCGACATGTATAATTAGGCATTAAAATACATAAAATTTTCAATCCGCCTTTCAAGCCCATTTCGTTAACTATACTTTGTGCATTAAAAATTAATGCCTTTTATTATAATTATTATGCAGCTATAAGGCGTTATAATGTAGATTAATTTTCAGTATTCAGGATAGAAATGTGAATTGAAATAATAAAGACAAGCCTGTGCATACTTATCTGAATGTGACGTAGTGCTATCGATTACCTTACCTATTATAATGAATGACTCATTCTCATTTGCAAATGCAAGTTAGATTTGAATCGATAATGTCATTCTGCTTTTTATCGTTCGCCCCTATCAAACTTAACCTTTTGACCGCCAAAGACGCCATATCACGTCATCGCAAGTCAGTGCCCGTGACGCCACGACGTGAAATGGTGCGTCGAAGTTATTGCGAAAGAACTGAAATATAAAACGCTGCAACATTTTTTCTAGGTTTACTTTATTTATAGGTAGTGTAAGTTATTTTATACCTAATTTAAATAAAATAATACATCACCATTCGAAAAAAAACAAGCATTATCTAAGAGCCGACTCACGTCTTTGGCGTTAGGAGCACAGCGTTTCACTTCGCGCCTTGGCGGTCAAAAGGTTAATGTACTGTGTACTTTATACGGATTTGAAGGAATAAAACAATGCATAAATTCAATGTATTTTATTATTCACCAGCTGGAATATAATAATTAAAAACTTTGATCGACTTCGAAAAATTGTACGACAATTAGCTTTTTAGTAAAAAGCCAATAAAAATACGCATCACACTGGTTACAAAGAATTAATAATTAACTTAGGTATTAAAAACTCAAAGTTCAGCCTTATCAAAAAGATCTTTTCCTTTCGTGTCGCGTGTCGTGAGCACCATACGATGGTCAGAGAAGGGGCCACGTCATTTCGGGAACTGTTTATTCGACAATAAACATTAGAGAGAGCCGCCCTTCGTCAAGGAAAACAACCGGGAATGTAACCGCTATTCATGCATCGCAACATCAATGTGTACTCCCTAGCGAGGTGGGGAACTAAACGTCAAAGTATATTGTAAAAAAGTACTGTAAAAATACTATAGAAGCAAAAGAAATGGGGTCACGCGCGACGCGGATCGCGCGCGGCGGGAGGGTAGTGTGATGGTGGCGGGGGGAGGGAGC
Source organism: Adoxophyes honmai (assembly GCA_005406045.1). Taxonomy (NCBI): domain Eukaryota; kingdom Metazoa; phylum Arthropoda; class Insecta; order Lepidoptera; family Tortricidae; genus Adoxophyes; species Adoxophyes honmai. The sequence continues at coordinate 11,541 of BHDV01069989.1, read as the reverse complement.
TTAGTTGTCCTCGATCTCCTGCTCCTGCTCCTCGTCGAACTCTGCGTCCTCGTCGGCGGTGGCCTCCTGGTACTGCTGGTACTCCGACACCAGGTCGTTCATGTTGCTCTCCGCCTCCGTGAACTCCATCTCGTCCATGCCCTCGCCGGTGTACCAATGCAAGAAGGCCTTGCGCCTGAACATGGCCGTGAACTGCTCCGAGATGCGCTTGAACAGCTCCTGGATCGCGGTCGAGTTGCCGATGAAGGTGGCGGCCATCTTGAGCCCGCGCGGCGGGATGTCGCACACGGCGGTCTTCACGTTGTTCGGGATCCATTCCACGAAGTATGACGAGTTCTTGTTCTGGATGTTGAGCATCTGCTCGTCGACCTCCTTCATGGACATGCGGCCGCGGAAGATGGCGGCCACGGTGAGGTAGCGGCCGTGGCGCGGGTCGCACGCCGCCATCATGTTCTTGGCGTCGAACATCTGTTGCGTCAGCTCCGGCACGGTCAACGCGCGGTACTGCTGGCTGCCGCGAGACGTGAGAGGCGCGAAGCCAGGCATGAAGAAGTGCAGACGCGGGAAGGGAACCATGTTGACGGCCAGCTTGCGCAGGTCGGCGTTCAGCTGACCCGGGAACCGCAGGCAGGTGGTGACGCCGGACATGGTGAGCGACACAAGGTGGTTGAGGTCGCCGTACGTGGGAGTGGACAGTTTGAGCGTGCGGAAACAGATGTCGTAGAGAGCCTCATTATCGATGCAGTAGGTTTCGTCTGTGTTTTCGACTAGTTGATGGACTGAGAGTGTGGCATTGTAAGGTTCTACTACTGTGTCTGATACTTTTGGCGATGGTACAACTGAGTATGTGTTCATAATTCTGTCGGGGTACTCTTCTCTGATTTTTGAGATAAGGAGTGTGCCCATACCGGAGCCAGTGCCGCCTCCGAGTGAGTGTGTGAGTTGGAAACCTTGTAGGCAGTCGCAGGATTCTGATTCTTTTCGCACGACGTCTAGGACTGAATCTACGAGCTCGGCGCCCTCGGTGTAGTGGCCCTTGGCCCAGTTGTTGCCGGCGCCGGACTGTCCGAACACGAAGTTGTCGGGGCGGAAGATCTGTCCGAAGGGTCCAGACCGCACCGAGTCCATGGTGCCGGGCTCCAGGTCCACGAGGATGGCGCGCGGCACGTACTTGCCACCGGAGGCCTCATTGTAGTAAACGTTGATGCGCTCCAGCTGCAGGTCCGAGTCGCCATGGTAGGCGCCAGTGGGGTCGATGCCGTGCTCGTCCGAGATGATCTCCCAGAACTGTAACAATACAAACAAAACTGTCACGGGAAGTCGCAATAGCTAAATTAGGTTAAGTATTGCCGAAAAGTATTTTGATTCCCCATTTCAAATGTAGAGAAAAGCGCAGACTGGTACCGCGTGCGTGGGACAGGATGACTCATTGGTCGCCTAGGCGACCACGCTCGAAACAAACGAGGAGGTCGTCGCATTAACATATCTCCGAGGGCATAATACATTTGCGTAACGTTATCGATTTTACAGATGCATTTAATTAGCCGTATAAGGCTAGGTTACTGTAAGCGACATGAATCAGTCGTTGCGCAAATTGCTGCAAAAAAAGTCTCCATAAGTGAGATGACCGCCCACTTTCGTGGCTTTATGTAACGGCACCATATAAGTGGTGAGCGCAAGTCAAGTTTCTTATTTTGGAGCTTCGCCTTGTCGAGCTGTCAGTCCGTAAATCAAGGGGCGCCGGGTCGGGCCCGGCGCCGGCTTAGTGGGACGAAATAAGCATAATTCTCTGAGCCACCTCGTACAATACTCATGCATTAACATGAAATTGCGCACAGATGTTATCGCGGCATCGAGCGCCTTTCTACTCGACCGTGAGCAAACATTTCCGTGAGTGCTTCTTTCGATAACATCAACAATATTAATAAGGAATTTGATCGAACGGATAAGAAACAATGATTTATGTTTAGACGGAATGCTGCGGCAAAACAAATTGCTCATTGATTCGTCGACAGCATCAATGGCAAGATTCTCATCCGATGAGTTGGCTAGACAGTGACTAGGTGGCAAGTATTTGAAGAAACATGAGTCGGCATCTGTCTATCCATTTCATTTTGAATCATCCTCTAGACAGGACGGGATTAAAGAGTTATTGTTTTCTAACGACAGACTTCCTGTTAATTTAAGCGGAGTCAGTCGTATTTTTAAAGATTTACTAAAAATACATCCAAAAATTCTTAAGGCAAACATCTGATATCACACATGTTGGCACTATGCCATGTGCTGGAAAAAATGCTTTTCCGGGATATTGCATTCTGTCGCACGACTTGGCTGGTCGTCAAGCTTTTAACATTTTACAGGTTTGTTATAATTTAACAATTACTTACCTACTGCATACTAATAGATGTTATACTAAAAAATCTGTCTATACAAAAGTTTACGACTAGTGGATTCACGCGAACTGTGCTAAAAACAGTAGGCAGGTATGTATTTAACAGATGCCTAATCTCTACTTCAGATCGAACGAAGCGGTCTACTAGAGCTAATTAATTGACTGATTAACGTTTATCCAATTAAGACTCCAGACATTAAAACTGTAAAAGTAGGTATTGAGTTATGTATGTTAGGTAGGTATGTGGGCGTAAGTATATTGCAGACTACTATACTTGAGTCTGACAAATCTTGTTTGCTGTAACTTGCTAATAAATGCCCTACAACACATAGGTAGGTAGAACTTTAAAATAATTAGGTAATTTGGGTTATTTTTCATATTAAAAATGACATTATAGCTTTTTTCTGTACATCTAAAGATGTGAAAGTAAATTTGCGATGACATGCAAAGACATTAATTCAGAGTTCATAGTGTTCATACCAAAACAGAAACTCATTAGATACAAGTCGAAAGTTAGGTATTTAATGTCTCTAGAGAAAAACACGTAGACATAGACACACCTAATAGAACAGTAGGTACGAACACGCATATAAAGAGACAAATTAAAAAAGAGTAATCATAACACTGCGCATCTAGGGACATCAAATCAAATTTAAAATTAAATAAAAGGTACCTGCTAGGTAGGTATTTGACTACGTTAGTTCAATAACTACGTAGTTTTCGTATACTACCACAGTATCATTATCCCAAATGCGCTACTACCCAGGCCATTGGTAAAAGTATGAAATAATTAATAACTACGAATGAATAAATATTATGAAACTCTTGACGCTACTTAGAAGTTTCCTACGATACCTACTTATTCGACGCTATCCTAAGCGTCTAAACGGCCGCAAAGATATGGCTCATCTTGCTATTTTGGTCATTGCACTCTATAAAACTGAACCTTTGTTTCTGTCATAAAACGTACCTAGTTTCCGCGCTGATGGCTTATTTTAACACGCGGAAGACAGTTCAACGACCCACAGCGCGAGATTCCAGCTAGGCGGTAATAGCTAGTTCCTTTTCTAACAAGTTAACTACAGAATTATGCAAATTTTGTTAATTGGTTGCTGTTTTTGGCGATTAAAATTGGTTCGAAAGGAAAGCCAGGGTAATGAAACAAGTTTTTTTCTTTAATTCTGTGATATTTTAACATCATGACAAGTATAGATTTAAATTCTAATAGGTATGACTTTGAATCAGGTTTCAGAGAATGGACTAGAACGAAGTTAAATAGAACCGAAATTCGTAATGGTTTTATTACCTGCGTAGGCTTTTTCACGTCACGTCAACTTGTACAGACTGATAAAAAAAGACAAAAAAGTTTCTTTCAATATAAATTACATTGATTAATCCAGTTCACATTATTCTGTGGCTTTTAATAAAAAGTAAAGACCTTGGTATCCAACTGAATTCTAGCTTCCAGTCGGTGTAACATTCGAAGCCACGAATAAAGACTTCAAGCATGTTCTCCTTCTCCCCCATCTGTTGCCGTAACGGTTTTTTCGCTGTACAATTAAAATACGAACGAACGTTACAAATCGAGGCCTGTGATTGGCCGGCCCGGCCCTTATCGCGGCACGCGTAAATAACCTTGAATAGGGTTCAAAACATACGCGTCCCATTTTTGTAACGAATTCTTCATAGGAAACTGAGGATTGAAAAGATTAACATAATCTTACTAAATACGTGATTACTATCCGGTGGACTTTTTATTGACATTCAAATGGATCAAGTATTTATACATTTACAGCATACACTTGATAGAATATAGCATTGTTATCAAGATAAGTTTGACATCCGAAATAAACAAGTCTACCTTAGCATGCGAAGTTTCCCTGCATTGGATAAGATACCGCAAAAAGTCGGTTAGTCACGTAGCGAAAAGATTCTAAGAAAACTGGGGAGGGATCCGTGATACATGGCAAATGGCGACACGTGGAAGCCTCCAGTCGCCGCTAGACGTACCACGACCGATCGATACAAAGGTGTGGTTCGATTAATAAAATAATAATATGCTAACTCGATGAATTAAACGTGGCATGTTTCAAACACTAGACAGACTCGGCGAAAACAAAGACCTACTACCTACTACTTTAACTCCGATATCTGTGGGCCACACCCTTTTACACTTTTGAAATAAATCTTAGTTTCAAAAACACAATAATTAAAACTTTATAAAACAATCAATACGTCAACAGCAAAGAAGAATGATGTCATTCTGTCTGGGGGCCAATTTCATGTACCGGTCACAAAATGCCGGCCGGAGATTCGAAATCCAAATTACTTTTCACTTTTCGAAACAAAAGACGAAGGTTTACCTTAGCGCCGATCTGGTTGCCGCACTGTCCAGCTTGAATGTGCACGATTTCCCTCATTTTGATAAATGTGAACTTATTAGATTACTTAACACTATAAAATTTGTTTGCTCCGCACGCACCACGTACTTCCGTGGTAGCTTGTTGAAGAATACGAAGAATTTCGTTTCGCGCAAGCTACGTAGCCGAGCGGTAGGGACTAGTGATGTCCTAAACAACGAATTATCGATAGAAAGTGTCGCAATGCGACACACCCACGCTATATTCGTCTTTATATTTCGAAATAATATAAGATTAACTGTGATCATTTCGAAACAACGGGCAAAATAAATGGTATAGTTATTTAAGCTTTTTTATGTCACGTGTTGCAGTTAACATAGAGTTGTTAATATATTGTTTTCTGATTTTGATTTTTACTGTTCAATTTTATTTTTAATTGGGTAATTTTATAACTTTATTTGTGACCTATTTCCTACAAAAAATAAATATTGTTATCCTTACTTACTATGTTTTATAAATGCGAAAGCGACTGAGTTACAGTCTTTACCTGTCTGTCGTACTTTCACGCGAAAACTACTCAACAAATTTAAATGAAATTTGTTACACAGATACCTAGTTTAGAGCCTGAGAAATAACATAGGCTATTTATTAAAATAAAGTGAAAATTGGTTAAAAAAGGTTTAAAGGGGATTGAAAGTTTGTATGAAAGTATCGTCATATTTAAAGCTAGAAACATGAAACTTATTATTTAGCCACTCATTAGATATACTCATATAAATACTATAAAGAGCTCTTAGCAGTAAAACACTGCAAAAAAAATCTACCCCCAAAGTCACTATTTCACGAGGACGAAGTTACGGGCACAACCAGTTTGAAATAAAGGGACCATTAACTATATTCTAACGGATGATATACTTACAGCCTTTTTTTATATAATGAATGTTCGTGACAGATCGCAACTAGGTACTCCTGTTGGAAATAAAACGAATATAATTATTTCGAGCTTAAGTGGAAAATGTGTGACTAGACTTAAAAACAGCCAAGTTAATATACAGGGTGTCCCGACGTTATGGGCCATGAAGGAGAAGTACCTTAAATATCGTAGATAGGGTATTTTGCTCAAAGAAAACTTTATCTTATTTTTAAAAATTAGTAATTCTGTATTCATAGATTTTCTAAAAATTACTTGCTTCGTCTGGGAATCGACCCGACATAAATGTCAAAAGAAACCATCCTGTTTTTATGATGTCAATCAAAAGAATAAATAAAAAATAATAACTCTGTTTAAGTAACATAGTATTTTAAAAGAAAGGAACAATGTGAAATTAATCAGTTTAATAAAATTAAAAACATATATGAAACTGTCATAGTCAATTAAAAGGGAAATTTTGTGTAAATTAATTAATTAAATGCTCAAAATGTGATTCCTCTTGTCTTACGCAAATCACTAATATTTTAATATGTCCGCTGCCTGTTGATTTTCTAATTATTTCATGGTAAACACTCGATGTAATTATGGCACAGTTCTATTTGCAACTCGCCCACGTTCTCGTATCGCTTTTTGTATGGCATATCTTTCACGTATCCTCAGAATAAAAAATCTAATAGCGTAAGGTCCGGGGATCAGGCTGGCCATCTAATCGGTCCATTTGTACCAATCCATGTACGAAAACAGTCATTTAAAAAATCTGCTGTTCTCGGACCATTATGAGCCGGAGCTCCATCTTGTTGGAAAATACCCACATAACTGACTACGACAGGTTCATGTATGTTTTTAATTTGATTAAACTGATTAATTTCACGTTGTTCCTTTCTTTTAAAATACTGTGTTACTTAAGCATTATTATTTTTAGCTATTCTTTCGATTGGCATCGCAAAAACAGAATGATTTTTTTTTACATTTAAGTCGGTTCGATTCCCAGACGAAGCAAGTATTTTTTAGAAAATCTATGAATACAGAATTACTAACTTTTAAAAATAAGATAAAGTTTCACTTTGAGCAAAACACCCTATCTACGATATTTAAGGTACTTCCCCTTCATGGCCCATAACTTTGGGACACCCTGTATACTACTTAAAAAAAACGCGACAGGTCTGTAAAGTCGGTTTACTGACGATAGTTGAACGTGACAACGTCTTAATTAAAATTAATCAATTACTACAGTGTATTCAAACGTGTCGTCTCAATTTAGAGGTAGCTTTTTATACTTTTTCTTTAAAAAAAAACATTTTAACTCGCATACCAATTATTTTAAATTAATTTCAACGTCATCTAGCGGCAAACCCGTGAACTCACACAACCCAGGCCTAGCCTACCTTATGCCTTATGCCCTATACGATTCGACACCTTAAAGACTTACCGTACGTCATAAGAAAATACTGATGGAATGCTTCCATTTTTCAAAAGAATTTTTTTAATTTAATTCTATTTTATCCAATATTATAAAATAATTAACATATTTTATAGCATGCATTAAAAAATAAAATACAAAAAGAACTCTTTCGAATCGGATTTGAACCAGCGACCTATTGACTTTAGAGTCACCACTAAACCAACTGAGCTATCGAAAGCTAAGAATTGGAGTTGAAATTCTGATAAACTTTCTGCAACGTAATTGGTTTAATGGGAATGGGACGCCTAAAATCGAACTCATCGAGGTAACGCCGGAGTAATGCCGTATACGTCATGTTTTTTGTGCGTGCACTCGGCTCCATCGAATTATAAGACGTTGTCACGTCAAAATACACTATAATATTATTATATATGTATTATATCTTAATTAAACTACATTTTTAACAGCAGTAGTTTGAATAAATAACGAATGTTGAAAAATTATACATTAAACTACCGTGAGACTCACACATGTTGAAAATTACCGGATAACTCACGTTAAATAAATAGAGTTTAGCTCGACATGTTTCGGACTAATAAACATGTCGAGTTAAACTCGATTTATTTAACGTGAGTTATCCGGTAATTTTCAAAATGTTGAAAAATGTAAGCCACAATAAAGGTTTAAATTAAAAATTATACACTATAACCGCCTAAGCTGTCTTTGGTTGCGCCGCGTTGCCGTGGGCCAAGGAGGTGGACAAGCCGAGGTCTTGCTGGCTGAAACCTCCTTGTGCCACGCGGCCCGGGCACTGACATGTTGCCCGGCAACAGTTTGTTAAAATAATATACACGTCAAAGTACATCGAAATTATCGCTCCGCATAAATCCTTATCCTTTTACTAATATTATAAATCGGAAAGTGAGTTTGTTTGTTTGTTTGTTCCGCTTTCACGCCGTAATTACTGAACCGATTGCTTTGAAATTTTGCAGACGTAAAGTTAGAAATCCGGATGAAATAATAAGGTACTTTTTATCCCGGAAAAATACATGGTCCCGAGCTAATGTATGTTCGGCATGTTCCGGGCTAATTCATAGTAATAGCCCTACATCTAGGAGCGTGAACTCAGTTACTCTAGAACTCGATTTAAGACGTGATATATTATATTTTAGACTCTTAACTAATAACAATAAATTACTAAAAAAACACAATACCATCAGTATCACTATTGATAATACTGCTATTGAATTTACATGAAACAGAAGTAAACTTAGTTTTGTGTCCTTTCAATATGAAAAAGATCTGAATGGTGTAAAAATAACTGTTATTATTAATTTTTTAAACTTTTTTTGATCTGAACTTTAAAAAAAAGGCGTGCATTGCATATGCTTTCAAAACTTGCAGCAAATGTTAAATTGAGTCAAATGCTCTGATTTTACTGAACTGTTCATGGTTCAGGTTTACATAATATAAAATGTTATTTGACCAACATTATCATAAAACTTACCTTAGTTTTTAAGATACAAAATCAATATAAAGTAAAAATAATCCTAATGTTTTTTTTATCGAATTACCGATATCGAATCGATAAAGAATATCGAGTGTGACCCATCTCTAGCCTGACGAGCTCTCTTCCTATTGGTCGACCGAGTAACGCCATCAGCCATTTTCTATCCAAGCTAGCCAACATAAAGCTGCAAAGAAACGAAAACGTTTTCTTTATTTTTATTTAATAACTGATACTTAAATTGTTTTTATCATTGTACAATATACAAGACACAATTATAAGTCCACGTTAGGTATTTTTTTAAGAAATACGTGAATAATAAACATGTTATGCTTCTTTTTTCAAGACAGGTGTTTCATCTGTTAAGTTGGTACTGTGTAACCGGCTGCCGGCCGGTCAAACAATATAACTATAGCTGAAATACAAAATGTATAGCTATCTACGTATGTAGGATAGGATGGTACATATGTATAATAGTAAGTATCTAGGTAGGCTTTGATATTTATACTTTAGACCTTTAGGTACTTAAAAGATGGTAAACAATCTTGACATGTCTTTTTATTGAAATACACAGTCTAAAAATGAAAATCGTTACAATATACAATTCAATTATGAAAGTAAATGATTTTTTCATACCTAAATTGTAAAATGTACCTAAAGATTTTGATTTATAAAGTGTATGTTTAAATAAAAAGACACGTCAAGATTGTTTATCATCTTTTAAGTACCTATTGGTCTCTATTTATTTAGGTAACCCCAACGCAAAAAATGTTGTTAGGTATCAATTTGATGTCTGGTTTATCTATTCTATGACATATTTCGATACGTTTTTTTCATTATAAATAAGTAAAGCTAGCTTTGAACGAAATCTGTGCGTAGGTTTCGCCTCTTAAGATAGGTATCCACGGAAAAAATGGAGATGTGCTGTTCTAGACCCGACACCACAGGGGGACACCAAACTAATAAGTATTTGTACAATGTCCCTATTTTTTTACAGTAAAGAGTTTTTACTTAACTTTTTCTTTATAAACCGATAGCTTTTGAGATAACTGCCTGCTTAGCACGGCAAGGTGTGAGTAGAATAACGCGAGATAGACTATACCTGTCGCTGTCTAACTAGATACGTCAGAAAGTGACGGGTGAGACGATGAAGGTATTAGTACAATCAGCACCATACATAAATACGGTCAAAGTGCCAAAAATAAGTATCTGTGGGAAAGACTCCAGTAGAGAGATCTCTCTCCAGGCTGATGTGCCTGGGGACCGAAGTCCACAGAGAGGAAGTTGGAAGTTGTATTTATGCAACCGTTCGTCGAAACTTCGTTAGCGCGATGTAGAACCGTTTAGTTCGGCTGTTCGACGCATGTGGCGCTGGGGCGCTACATATCCATACATACATCACGCCTGTATTCCCAATTGAGGTAGACAGAGCACACGAAACCCCACTTAGACAAAACCATGTCTATTTCGAACGCTTCGTGGTCACTTCAAGCATTTTTATAGGTTTTTGACAGCCTGTCACCCATAATACAATACCTTAACCTATTTCCTCAGTCGCCTCTTATGACACCCACGGAAGAAATGGAGAGGTGTTATTTTAAACCCGATACGGAAAAATAAGAAGCTTTCTTAGAGAAGGTATACACGTTCATATTATCTCAACATTAACCTCCTGACACCCAAAATCCAAAAAGCTTAATATCACTCAAAGAAAGAAAAATTTTACTTCAACATTTTGTACAACAATTTGTACACGAAGGCACAATAGGCTTAGCACGGCAATACACTTTAGTGGTCTACGTATCATTTTCTGACGTCTCTAGTTAGACAGTGATGTGATAGGTAAGCCGTGGTAGCCCAGCGGTTCGAGCGAACTGTGGCCTCTCAAGCAGAGGGTCGTGGGTTCAAAGCTCGCACATCTGAATTTTTCGGAATTTATGTGCGATATCGAATTGGATATTTATCACGAGCTATTCGGTGAAGGAAAACATCGTGAGGAAACCTACACACAGCGACGAAGTAATTCAACGCTGTGTGTGAAGTTCCCAATCCGCACTGGGCCCGCGTGGGAACTATAGCCCAAGCCCTCTCATACTGAGAGGAGGCCTGTGCCCTGCAGTGGGACGTTTATAGGCTGATGATGATGATGATGATAGGTATAGTCTATCTGTCGCGTATCTCTTCGCGCCTTGCTGTGCTAAGCCGGCTGATATAGTCTATTTTGCGACTTAGGCCCTGCGCAGACGACAGACTATCCGCGACGTACTTTTTAGTCTGTGAAGAATATGGAATTGCATGCAGTAACGTACACGACGCGCAAAAAGTCCGGCGCACATTGCATACGATCCACGCAGACTTTTTGTGCGCCGCAGACTCGATTGCATAAAAAGTCTGTCGTCTGCGCTGCTAAGTCGCGCCTTGCCGCATAGCGCCACGCGAGGCGCAAGACCGCAGGGCGCGGCCCCAGCCGCTCGCCGCGCCTTGCCCATCCTATTCCATTAAATAAAAATACATTTTTAATGTTTCATACACGAACTAGCTTCACAGGCTTAGCACGGCAACACGCTCCAGTCGCCGCGCGCGGGATAGTCTACCCGTCACTTTCTGACGTCTCTAGTTAGACAGTGACAGGTATATGCTAAGCGTCCACTTGTCGATATCGTACGCATCGGACGTATCGCACGCAACGGATTGTAGTATTCTTTGTATAGAAAGTTAGAAACTCATACATCAAGTGCGTCCACCTGTCCGCATCGTACGCATCGCATTTCGCCATATAAATGATTGAATGCGATGCGTCCGATGCGTGCGATGTGGACCTGTGGACGCTTAGCTTTAGTCTATGTCGCGCGCATCTCTACTCGTGCCTTGCTATGCCGACAGAGTGCGAAATTATGCTGTCGATGATATCCTATACCTTTAAACGAGCAATTCTTGTATATATATTTA
>BHDV01069988.1:122186-132785 GCA_005406045.1 Adoxophyes honmai | reverse complement strand
TTTTAGTGGGGGTTTCGCAAAATTATAATTAAGTTAGTTTTTGTTTAAAATTGTACATACATACATACAATTAGGCTTATAATACCAAATGGGGTACGAAGAGGAGCTGAAACGTGACATGATTATGAGCATTTCACGCTTTGCAGACACATCTAGCATAATTTTAGGTTTGAAAACGGATGGAACAGGTAGTATAATAGTGACAGGTTGCTAGTCTGTCGCCTACAGCATATCTAAACCTATTTCCTTAGTCGCCTCTTACGACAAAAATTGTATCTCTTAAGAAAGGACAACCGTTTGTAAAAAATCAACATTTTATTATACACAAAATTAAATGTGTGTCCCATGTAGTGTCGGATTTAGAATAATACGTACGTCTCCATATCTTCCATATGTCGTATGATGTGACTAAGGAAATAGGTGAAGGTACATTTTAGGCAACAAGCTAGCAACCTGTTACTATTATACCTGCCAACTCAAACACAATACATACATACATACCGTCACGCCTCTTTCCCAGAGGGGTAGGCAGAGACCACTTTGTTCCACTCGCTACGATTCTGACATACCTCTTTTGCTTCATCTATACCCATTAATCTCCTCATACATGCTCGTCGATTTCGGGTACTCTTGACCTGACCTGTTTCTAAAACGTCCGCGATTTGGTCACGGAACGTCCGTCTAGGTCTTCCCCTCCCATTGCACCTATCCACATTCCCCGTATAAAGTTTAGTCACTCTTCTTTCATCCATCCTCTCTATGTGACCAAACCAACTATACTTTTTTTCTATTCTATTCACTATATCTACTTTCACCCCAGCTCTTTCCCTTATCACACTATTTCGTATTCTGTCTTTCGGTGATACACCTTCCATACTCCTTAACGCTCTCATTTCTACTGTATTTATTCTACTTTTATGCTTCGTTTGCCATACCCAACTTTCGCTACCGTACATTAGTGTTAGAACGAGCATCCCTCTGTGGACAGCCAGACGTGCCTTTTTCGACATCTTCTGAGTGCTCACAAAGGCGCGCAGCGCTCCATTGACTATATTTCCTGCATTCACTCTTCTTTCAATATCTTTATAACTTTCACACTTACCGTCTTTCGTAAACGCCGATCCCAGGTATACAAACTCTTTTACTTGCTCTACTTTCTCACCCGCAATTATAATCTCACATTCTGTCCCGCAATCATCTTTCTCAAACACCATAACTTTCGTTTTGCTTATATTACCTTTCATACCTTTCCTTTCTAATGCATCACATAAAATGTTAACCAACCACTGGAACTCCTCCGACGATGCGACCAACACTTATTTTATGCACTTTTTGATGTTCCCTAATTTATGTCCACACAAGTGACACCCTTTTTTGAGATTGTGTGGTGTTTACATTTCTTTGCCCTTGACTGTCCCTATAGTAAAGGTACAGGGTAAACATAGTATTGGACAAACTGCGTAATGAACGATTTGCAATATGGACGAATTGCGTAATGGACGACTTGCAATATGGACGAACTGCGTAATGGACGACTTGCGATATGGACAAACTGCAACATGGACAAACTGCGATATGGACAAACTGCGTAATGAGCGACTTGCGATATGGACAAACTGCAACATGGACAAACTGCGTAATGGGCGACTTGCGATATGGACTACAAAAATACCTAATGGACGAACCGCAATTTGGGCAAAAAGCGTATCAGACCAACGGCTAACAAATCTTGACCAACTCCCTCATTCTTAGTCCACAGTCATTCGTTTTTAAATCACTCAGGCAGGTATCCATTAACCCTTAAATTGGCAGTGTACACTGTGATGTACATTGTCAAATGTTCCTTTTTTTTTGTAACTAAAATTTTGACTTCGTTTCCCTGCAAGAGGCTCGAATTCACGACTTTTTTAATTCTTGCCAATTTAAGGGTTAATAGGTTGAACAGCCACGGAGACGCGACACATCCCTGTCTAACACCTCTTTCGATGTTGAACCAGTCAGTTCCCTGTTTATCCTCACACAAGCACTAGAATCCTCATAAAGAGATTTTAGTGCTCGTATCAGATTGCTGTTCACCCCATGCATGGCTAACGCTGACCACAACTCATTCCTCATCACCCTGTCATAAGCCTTCTCCAAGTCGATGAATAAGCAATATATTTTTTGGCCTTTGGCCATGAACTTTTCGGCTATGCACCGCAAGGAGAAGACCTGATCCGTGCATCCCATCCCCTTTCTGAAACCCGCTTGTAGATCCCATATTTTGTCATCAGTTTCTTTCATTACTCTTTCAATCAGTACCTTTGCATACAATTTGCCAACAACGCTGAGAAGACAAATCCCGCGAAATTTTTTGCAGTCTACTTGTGACCCTTTTCCCTTGTACAGCGGCACAATCACAGCCTTGCACCAATCCTCAGGTACCCGACCGTTCGTCCAACACAAGTTGAAAAGGTGGTACAACTGACTCGCTACCACGCCCTCACCGGCCCTCAGCATTTCGACTGATACCCTATCATACCCTGCAGACTTTCCTAACTTCATTCTTTTCATGGCATTCACAATTTCATCCACACCTATCTCACTTTCCTGACTACTTTCATTCAATTCTTCAGTCTGATCTGGTACTTGTACCGGCTAGAGGTGAGGCGAAAATATTAGATCAGATAAAAATACTAGGTATTTTCCGAGATTAGGCCGCACCTAATCCAAAGGACGCAGTACCTAATCCACCTAATCCAAGTTCTCACTACTACCGACTAGCCGCTTTTAAATTAAATACGCCTGCTTGCTTGGCTCAATTTTAAGCTGTCAGTCCTAAGCCTGTAAAAGTAGGAAGGGAAGATTACAATCCATTAAACAAGTTTACTTAGAATGGTGTGACACAGTGTAGTACGCCGTGGTACTGCATCGTATCATACGCTCAATGCTCTATACTATGTGGATTAGGTGCAGTACGGTACGCAGCACTGGTTAAGGTATCGTATACGCTCAATACTCTGTACTATGTGGATTAGGTATTTGGATTAGGTATTTTTGTGGATTAGGAACAGGTGTACCTGATATTAAATTTACCTAGTATAACCCATCTCTAGTACCGGCCTTTCAGCTCTTTCAAATAAGCTTTCAAAATATTCCTTCCAGCTCTTCAGTACACACTCTTCTCCTTTAATAATACTCCCATCCTGACTTCTGCTCTGATTCAGTTCCGAGGCTGTGTTTTTGCCACGCGCTGATAGACTTCCAGAACATCTTAATATTGGTCCGGAAGTTATCAGAAAGTCTCCTATCGAATTCATCCTTTTGTTCTTCTTTCTTCTTATCACACGTCGTCTTTACTAATCCTTTCACTCTTTTGTATTCATCTTTCGCTTTCAATACATTTTCATCCGTCGCTCTTTGCATTCTTCGATTGGCCTTTTTTGCCAACCAATCCAACCATGCCTTCTTCTTTTTACGAACCGACTCAAAGCCAACTCAAAACCTACTAAAAATATGCTCGAAGTGGCCACGAGAAATGACATAGCCACAGTTTTGTCTACGTAGCGTTTAGTGTGCTCTGCTTACCCCATTTGGGAATAAAGGCGTGATAAAATGTACGTATGTGTATAATTAAATGTTTACTTGAAGTCATTACATCAACTAGAATCTAATTATTGGTCATAATCACAAAATTGTTAATTCTCGTAATCATAGATTTGCTTCGTCAAAATAATCTAAATATGTATAGAAAATGGATTTTTAATAAGTCTTTCATTTGTTTTAACTTAGCAGATCACGTAGTTATTCAATAAATGTACAGATAGCGCTTTGCTTCTTCAATTACTTGAGAATAAAAATGAATTTCGATAATCTTGTCTCGTCTCGAGTCTCGAGTATAGAGTCCCGGGACCCGAGACAGCTAAAATTACGAAAAGTCCCGGGACTTCGAGACTCGAGACGTCCCGGGACCCAAACCCTAACTTTACTAGAGCCCAACCAAACTACTACAGATATCGACATACCTCCTTTCCAAAAAATATGTAACTTAGTGGGTCGCTTCATTTGATGTCAAAAATCTGAGGTCTGAAGTATTTGATGAAGACCCGGAGCTGCTCTGGTGCATAAAAAAAATCGACTGTAATTGCAAAAATCCAGCGTAGAGAGATACATCTTTTAATTTAAGGAACGCGAATGGGCAATACGAAAAACTGTTCCTACTGTACGAGATCAAAACCGGAAAAAAGCTTAATAAATAATTTGCAAAAATAAGTAAATGTGTAAAATAAGAAAATCTAACATAATTAATGAATATGCTCACGTTTCTACAAAAAGAAGTGAAATCCCATCAAAAACATTCTGTAAAAAAACTACCCAAGTCTCGTTGAAGCTGCTTGTTTATCTCTAAAAAGTAATGAAATCTAGACATAGTTGTGCCAAGTCTAAGGTTCCTTACTGCGATTTCTTTATTATTATACTTAATGTTGTGTGACTTGGCCGTTGAACACTTTATACCAGTATGGGCTATTATCTTGCGTAACAAACAAGGTATAGTTGCAACATTACATGTTAACAAAATTAACTTGTACCCACTAACGTATAAAAAATGTTCAACGGCCAAGGCACACAACTTTAACTATAATAATAAAGAAATCGCAGTAAGGAACCTTAGACTTGGCACAACTATGTCTAGATTTCATTACTTTTTAGAGATAAACAAGCAGCTTCAACGAGACTTGGGTAGTTTTTTTACAGAATGTTTTTGATGGGATTATACATTTTCACGTTCCAATACTCCCGCTTTTTAAAATTTTGCCAAATTAAATGCCGGGAGGATTGCACATAGTATATGTACATGATTTATTAATATTAATATTTCTGTTATCTATCCTACAGAGGCTCAAACGACGGTATTCGGCGAAAAACTCCGACAGCAAGGTCAGCAAGTCGAGGATCGCCTCAAATTCTACGAGACCGGTGACATTCCGAAGAAGAATATAGAGGTCATGAAAGAGGCCATGGAAGAAGCGCTCAATGCCACACAAGAACTCGATGCGAGCGCCAAAAAGAAGAAAAAGAAAAAGAAGAAGAAGGAAGAAGCTATGGACGAGGATTAATGATAGTTATTTGCCTCGAATTTCGCGCAATAAATTTTATTTGTGTACCGATGCGGGTTTTATTTTAGATTGTAGTTTATTTTAAGAACCCCTTGTATTAATAAGATAACAACGTAAACTTATTTCCAAAGTCACCTCTTACGACATCCAAGAAGTGCTGCAATAATTGTTACGTTCGTGGCCATGCCTGCTACCGCGAGGATCGAAATTCATAGATTTCGAGCATCTTCTCTGTCACACGTAATGCCAGAGCGATGTGAGCGAAGAGAGACGTACTTCGATCCTCGCGGTTATAGCCAATGTAAGGTTAAAATCATAATTATGTAACAACATCTTCCTGTAACTTTGAAAATACATATCAACTCAGTTTTATTGTCACTAGTTAAGTTAACAAAACATTATCTCCAGATTAGAACATTAACTAAAAGGACAACAAAAAAACTTTGCCAGAATAAGTACTCTGAGTTGTTGTTATTTTCGAATTTGCCATTTTCCGATATGATACAGGTACCTAAATAAAAAATATAATTCTCTTGGACTGTTTTTTAACCGTTTTCGAGGTTTTAGCATAGCTGTTATAACGTTTTTATAAGTAATTTGAAAATATGATACTATAGCGAATATTTGGATTGCGTATTATCCACTCTATAAATATGTTATGAACCAAGTGATAAATTGGGCACTATGTATAATGCCCGGGCATTATGAATAATGCCCAATATGAGCGGGCAATGTGATAATAATTGTTCAAATAATCAAATTGCCCAGGCATTATACATAATGCCCGTCACGTTTTGGGCAGAGTAATAATTAAAAAAGTTGCGCGAGCGAGCAAGATCCTTGGAGCGGATACGACTCTGATAGGTTAGGTTAGGCTTAGGTTAGTGAAAAAAGGATGTCCATAAAATTAAACGCGCCACTATCATTAATTAAATTAAACTATCATGCTAGAAGTGGGAAGTATAATCACGCATTTGTCTATGTCACGTTGCGTATGCTCTGCCTACCTCGTTTGGAAACATAGGCGTGATTTGCCCGGGCAAAGTGATAAATATCGAAGTTTGCATGATGATTTATCACTTTACCCGCTAGAGCTGGGCATTATGTATAATGTCCACATTAATCATTTGGTCCATAACATATATATTGGTCTGCTGATGCGACTTACCCCTACGGCTTTAAGATTGGTACTGAATCTATTTGAGAGAGTACGATAAATACGAACTTTTCCGAAAAATTACGAAGGAAAATGTAGTTATTGATGACAAAGTGTGCTCAATAAATAAAACGTATCACAAATCAAAATTGTTTTAATAACGAAAAAGAGCTGCTCTTTGTAGCAGGTTACAATGAAAATATTAGCGAGACAATAACACACAGCTCCTATAGGTTGATAATAAACAGGAACAGAGGGATGCAAATAGGCTTATTTCCTTCAATATCTTCAGATTATGATGACGAAATCAAAAATACAGAAACATCTGTAACATCCGCACCGATGTTTTCACACTGCTCCAGGTTTTCAGCTTTTGTGTTTCCTCATATGTACCGTCAATCCCCACGACTCTGTGAATCGTTTATTGCATGTATCACACTTGTATGGCTTCACACCTGTATGTATTCTGGTATGTCTGATCAAGCTAGATAACCATGTGAATTGTTTGTTGCATGTATCACACTTGTATGGCTTCACACTTGTGTGTGTTGTCTTATGACTGGTCAAGTGAGATAACTGTGTGAATCGTTTGTTGCATGTATCACACTTGTATGGCTTCACACCTGTGTGTGTTCTGGTATGTTTGGTCAAGTTATATGACTGTGTGAATTGTTTGTTGCATGTATCACACTTGTATGGCTTCACACCTGTATGTGTTCTGGTATGTCTGTTCAAGTCAGATAAATGTGTGAATTGTTTATTGCATGTATCACACTTGTATGGCTTCACACCTGTGTGCATTTTGGTATGTACGGTCAAGTGAGATAACTGTGTGAATCGTTTGTTGCATGTATCACACTTGTATGGCTTCACACCTGTGTGTGTTCTGGTATGTTTGATCAAGTTATGTAACTGTGTGAATCGTTTGTTGCATGTATCACACTTGTATGGCTTCAAACCTGTGTGTGTTCTGGTATGAGTGGTCAAGGCAGATGACTCTGCGAATCGTTTATTGCATGTATCACACTTGAATGGCTTCACACCTGTATGTATTCTGGTATGTCTGATCAAGCTAGATAACCATGTGAATTGTTCGTTGCATGTATCACACTTGTATGGCTTCTCACCTGTGTGAACTCGTAAATGACGAGTCAGATGTGATTTATCTTTATACTTTCTGTCACATTCACTACAACCATACTGCTTCTTGATTGTATGTGTTTGTACATGCATTTCTAACATTATTTTACAAGTAAATACTTTTTTACAAGTATCACATGTGAAAAACATTTTCCTTACACTGGCAGTTTCATTTATGATTTCAGCATGACTGGTAGCATGTTTGAGGCTGTGGTCACTGAGACTGAGTTCACTATCAAACATGAGGTTACAAGTGCGGCATGTATGAAGGGCCACCGGCAGGCGCTGGAGCCTGACGCAGCATCTCCTGAGCCTGTGCTGCTGCACAGGGCTCTCGCAGCCTACAGGGCCTGCTCTTCTACTGGTCTGGTCTTCCTCTTTGATTGTAGGCCAGCCTGAAAGAGACACAACAAATGACATTAACACAGAAATAGCTGCTGAACACATAAGAACATAACATTTACTGTTGGAAACATTCAAAACGAAACATATTACTGATGTTGTACTGACTAGAGATGCCACGAATATTCGGCAACTATTCGGTATTCGGCCTTCTGTTCTTCTTCCTCGATTCCTCATGTCTGAGGGTCGCGACAGCAGTTAGTAACTTGGTTTACTAGAGCTCTCCACTCCACTCTATCTGCGGCTCTTCGGATCGATGCCTGTAGGTTTGCTCGGCAGACTTCCTTCACGGTGTCGGTCCATCGTGTGGGCGATCTTCCGGCAGACATGTGGCGACTTGTCGTATTATAGTTTACGAGCTCGGCAAGCATGTAACTTTGTGCCGAATATTCGGCGGCCGAATATTCGGCGCTTCGGCCGACAGCGTTGCCGAATATTCGGTATTCGGCCAAATCACTATTCGTGGCAACTCTAGTACTGACAACGAAAATAGTAGCTTACTCTGTATATTAAAAGTGACGTTCGGCTTCTGAAACACCTCAGGTCCAACGACGAGCTCGTCCTTGACCTCGTGTCCGACGTACAAGCCTTCCGCCGCGGCCGCCGCGCTCACGCCGCATCCACCCCACTCGGGCTCTGCCTTCACAACTATGCCGCATGGCGATGTCGTATCTTCTGACTCAAAAACTAACGCACAATCCATTTCTTTTAGCGCTAAATCCTTTTCTCAAGTAGAGAACTGTATCTTAATCTATAAGTTTCCAACCACTTTTTGATTTTCGACTCAATCATAATAAATTTCACACATGTATGTATAATCTCTCAATCACTCGGCTCGGGCTCTGCCTTCACAACATCACAACTATGCCGCATGGCGATGTCGTTTCTTCTGACTCTAAAACTAACGCACGATGCACTAAATCCATTTCTCAACGTAGGGAAATGTATCTTAATCTACTAAATTTATTAGTTTACGACCATTTTACGAAATAAATAAATAAATTTCACACATGGAATGGAATTGCTCTGGAATTGGAATGGAATAAATAATTTTGACTTTTTGAAGTGTTGCCAACGGTTAGACGAGCTCCCCACCAGATTTTCTTCCAAAACCACCAGAAAACCACTAAACTGATCAAAATCTGAAAACCACTTAATTAACCACTAAAATATTTTCATCGATTACAGAGTGAAAAGGTGTCTTTTAAATGAACTAAAAGGAGTCTAACATAAGTATCAACACTTTTATCATAAAAATCAGTAATCGTCTGTCTGCTACTACTAAAAAGTGTCTGAACGAAAAAATGTCCAAGCAATTTTAGATAAAAATCCTCTGATAAAATCCACTAAAAAAACCACCAGCCACTAAATGCAATTACACCACTAACTGGGGTGCCAAAACCACTAAATCTAGTGGTAAATCCACTAAGTTGGCAACACTGTTTTTGACATTCAAAATGCGTTTAATTCGCTCACTGTGTGTGTTGTGTTTCGTTGTGTAAAATATTAACATTTATAGTAAAAGCCCTAACAGACGACTAAATTTGGTTTGGTCCGAACCAAGGATTAAGTATAAGTATGGATGGGACATAATGGCGGACGAAATGAGGCATGTTTACTATATGAATTTATAGATCGTTGTAGATAGATACTAGTGTTGTGTCCCCGTAACATCGATAACACGTACTTAAAAAAATTGTTTATCCTCTTCGTATTATCATTTACTGTATGAAATTAGACTATAAAGGTTAATTTAATTAAAAAATATACATATTTTATTAAAATAGTAGCAAGTAAAGTAAGAATTAGTGGTTGGTTGTTGTAAAATATAAGCATAATGAGTCTTTACACCCCGCAGATAACCTATTATTAATTGTGTATTTATGTACTGTACGAGCATAACAGAGACATAACTGGAAAAATAAAACAACAATTATGATTATTTCACATGGTTTTACTAGGTTTAAGCTTATAGGTACATGTCTGAATACTGTAGGAATTGCATCACTGTGCAGGATTATCGTTTGAAAACCTTTCTGATATCAAGATTAATTGAAATGCAAAGAACACAATCGAGAGTATGGTGAAGGAGTCCATTTTTACCGGTTGACATTCTCCATCCACTTGTTTTTTTTTAATCTGAGAACAATACACGTTAACAATTAGCATTACATTAGCTATACTACAGTTTAGTAATAGATTTTGCTGTTATATGGTATTTTTCTGAATCTGTAGAACAATATTATTAAACCAAAATATTTTATTTAATCCAAGTAAAAAACAACCTGTCAAACAATATCGATAGATTTTAACCACTGCTCTATCATCAAATTTTAAGTAGATGAACTGTCATAACTGCCTACTTGGATGTTCGTTTTTCATTATTTTTTTTTACAAATAAGGAGAATACAAAAAAGGAGAACCTTATGGCTTTACTATAGTCAGATTTTGCAGTTTGTTTATTCAGAACAGGTCATACAATGTAAATATTACGTATTAAGTTCAAAATGATAGTCGATAACATACCGATGGAAAGATATCTTGTGGTTAATTCGTGTTAATACACTCATTCTACTCTTGCAATCAATAGCCATGCAAGCTGTGGTTTCTGTAACTATATTTCACTCTTGAAACTTGCACAAAAGGCATATAAATAGAGAAAATCTGATATCGGAGTTGGTACCACGGTGACTCTGAAATTGACACGCTGACGTTTGACGCACGGGTGTTAATCTATGAACAAAATAATTCAACCTTAACGAGACGTCAAACTGACAGTGCAAAGATGTCAAGAAGATCTACTTT
>BHDV01069988.1:98327-121554 GCA_005406045.1 Adoxophyes honmai | reverse complement strand
CGGAGTGCCGTCTAAATCCTTCGCAGAGATAGGTATGTACCATTTTTATTGTGTTCTGATTTCTGATTCTACATGTATTATACCATGATGTATAATTACACTGTTTTTTTTTCAGAAACAAGCCATATCAAACACGATCATACTTATTCTGCAGTACTTCACTGTGACCATACATATGCAAGATCTCATCTTGAATCTATTGAAAAAGGTTAGTATCAATCAATTATTGTTCATTGTCTTCCCTTCCATTAAGCTGTGGTGGGGTGAGATTAAGTACCTGTAGAGAATAAAGATGTGGCTTGGGTAAACAATTATTATAGTATTAATTCAACTATAAATTTGTACCAGGTTATTAACGTGCTGTCATTTCTCTCTTTAAACTACAATCTAAGCCACTTTAACATCTAGGCTGACTAAGACAGGTGCCTGTGCATTGTGATAAAAATAATTCCAAATCTCCATTTACATACTTAAATGTCACTATACTCGGTTTATTTTCAGATTAGAAAAGAGATAAAATTAGATTTTTTTCTGGTATCCAAAGGTAAAAGGGACTAATGTTATAATGTTTTCAATACAAAAGATATCAGTATCTGCGGCAATGCCTTGTAATTACTTAAAAATGCTTCAAATGGTTTCGGCAGTTAAAATTCAAATCTTAAAATAAACGCAGTATAGTCACTACAAGTATCTTTTTGCTTATCAATAATTATGGCCCATATATGTAATTGATTTGTATGTATAATTTTATATGTATTATACATTACATACAGTAACATTACATTTGTATTCCCATAGGGGTAGGTGGATCACAAGATATATTATATACACAAAACCATGATGTGAACCACATTATATGTATAGCCAACTTTATCTTGTATTCTTTTAGATTTTATCCTAGGCCGCCAATTGCTTCTGTGTTTCTGCACTTCCTGCATGTGCCTTCTATTGGTTCTCAAGTTCGCTATGATTTATTTTGGTTTAGATATGTCAATTTCAAAGTTAATTTACCATACAGATGACAGATGTATGAGTACTAACAATAAATAATTTAAGAGTAATAACTAACCTATTCTTCAAATGGTTTTACAGGTCTACATGAGTCAACAAAGAGCCTTGAAGATGAAAGTCCCGCAGTAATTGTATTAGATGAATTGAAAAGCCATGTTGATTCCACAGGTATAGTAAAGTAGCTTGGGAATTCACTTATTTCATTAGCTATTTAAGTTACTTTTTTTCCATGTACATCTCCACTTCCTCCATGGATGTTGTAAGAGGCAACTAAAAATGTTAGTTGAGGTATGCTTTTAGTTACACGACAGGCTGGCAACTAGTCACTTCTTTCATCAATGTTCAAACCTAAAATTATGCTAATGGAAAAGTGGTTATAAAACTAGAAAAAGTACCTAAAAAGAAGCATAGTATAACTGAAAATTAAAATAGGGCACAAATAAAAAGTATTAATCACGGTTTTCTCTTTTTAATTTTTCTTTTACTCTACTTAATATACTTTGCAAAAACATTGGTTTAGAACTTTAGATTAGACTTTTGAAACAGTTTATATCATTTTAGTGATTATATATTATTCTTTGTAAAAAGTTATATTATTGAACTTGTAACTCTTTAAGTTATTTTACTGGTTAGATGCTATTAATGGTAATAGGTCAGTATGATGTCGGATTTAGAATAGCACCACTATTTCTTCCGTGGGTGTCCGTAATAGGCGACCAAGGAAAAAAGTTAAAGTATATTTTAGGGTTTTTTCCGTGCGGTGTCGGGTTTAGAATAACACCTCTCCATTTCTTCCGTGGATGTCGTAAGAGGCGATTAAGGATATAGGTTAAGGTATATTTTAGGCGACTGGCTAGCAACCTGTCACTATTGTACCTGTCACCTTAAAACCAAAAAATACTTACGTGCTAGAAGTAACCATACTGTAATGTTACGTAAGCTTTTTCATTAAAAATAATAATGTATAATAATAATAAAACGTGAAATAGTCATCATTTTGTCTATGTAGCGTTTTGTGTGCTCTACCTACCCATTTGGGAATACAGGTGTGATGGTATGATGATGATAATAATTGCTTAATCGATTTGTCAACTAGTTTTTGATATTAATTTACAGGTACATGTGAGGTAACAAAGTGCCTTCAAAAAGAAAATCCTGCAGCAATTTCTTTAGATACATTGCATATTACCGTTGATTCCACAGGTAAACTTCATACTTATTTTTTTCTTTGTAAATTTTGTCTTTTATCTGTGTTTTGTAGTTTTGTGCAAGTGTCGATTGCTCACAAGCAGTTTGCAGTGTCAAAAGCTAGTGAGCTTTTCGTAAGATGAAAAAATAATCAACTCGCAAAAAAAATGTTATGTCATGCATGTTTCTATCCATAATGTGATGAAATCTACTGAAGTATAACTTCTTAGTATTGAATTTATGTTCCAGGAAGAACAACACCTCCTACTAAGAAGACTAGTAAAAAACAAATAATTAGTTATGACACACTCTCACCTAAATGCAAGGAACTGTATAGACAGTTCAAAAAGGCCAGGAGACAGCTCAACTACAAACGACGTGTTAAAATGGCCACAAAATTCAGCAAAGCTAATAGCTTTGAAAAACTGACAGAAAATATGAATGAGGTGTGTAAAAAGATTTTATGGATGCAAATAAAATTGTGTACTAAATCCCAGAAAGGTAGAAGGTTTACAACTGAGGAAAAAATTATTGCACTAGCCATAATGAAACAGAGTCCAAAAAGTTACAAGTTTCTGCAAAAAATTTTCATACTCCCTTCAAAGTCAACTTTGAACAAGCTAACCGAGAGCTTGCATATGAATGCAGGAATCAACCCGCAAATTTTTAATTCATTGAAAGAAGAGGTAAGTGGAAATATAAAAATACGTAATTATATTGAAGTCATGGTTACCTAAACATGGACAACATAAGACCTAACCATAAAAATTGCACATAAATCACACTAGTTAATTTCGAAATAGTTAGTGTAGTCTTGCTCTAACTTTCGTGATGCTAATTGTCCATTTTCAAAGACCAATGTACAATGTGCAATTTTTGTGGTCATAAAATATGTATAATTCAGGGACTGTTGGTAAACTAACTAATTAATGAAAAAAAAAAGTCAAGTTTAATGATTGTGATTAAATGTTCGGTCTTTTTTGTGAACAAATTGTAGTCAAATATTTCATTGCTGTGGTGTTAATAATAATAGATTTTTAAGACAATATTTAATTTCTACTTAATAGGTACAGACAATATATAATAGCTTTTGGGTCATGTTTGGCATAGTCTAAGAAAAAAAAGATATAATATAACTGAAAATTTTTAAATTTTGTAATAGGGATCCAGGACCTACTGAATGAAATTTTATATTTGTTACTTTTTTATTACAGGTTAACACCTGGAATGACCACAAAAAGTTGTGCACAATAATCTTCGACGAAATGTCCTTGACATCTGGCTTAAATTATAACAGATCCAGTGACAATATAAATGGTTTTGTCGAATTAAAAAACAAAAATAATAGGTTTGCCGACCATGCCTTAGTGTTTATTATTCGCGGCGCCATTTATAAATGGAAGCAGCCCATTGCCTTCTACTTTTCCGAAGGAGCTGCATCTGCACAAGAAGTGCGAGCAATAATAAGGGACGTTGTGGAGGCAGTGAGCGCTACTGGGCTTGATCCCATTGCTTTGGTCAGTGACCAGGGAGCTGCATTTCAGAGCGCGTATAAAATTCTTCAAGAAGATACTCGACGTAATCAGATAATAGAAGGCCGTGATACTGGTAAGTCAAACAGAAATGGTAATTAGTAATAATTTTTACCATTTCATTACAACACTTTGATAAAATTAAATGCGGCCTTGGTTCACACTGTTGTTTAACATTCGTGTATCGACCTGCACACAACTGTGAAGCAATTCAATGTACTTAATCCACGTTAGTCTTGTAGGGGAATATTTTTTTCACAAATTTAATTACGCATACAACCACACCGTGCATACGATGCAGGGTTACTATGGCACTGTCCCTGTCCCCGCCCTTCTCGAGTAGAATGAGTTGGAAGGGAATCATTACTGTAAAACCGCCGACGTACCTCCAGGCTTTACTGCGGCGTTAGCACGCACGTGTCACTACTACGTTCGCAACAGGCTCCTGTTTGGGAACCGTAGCCTGGGCCTTCTCACTCAAAGACGATGCCTAGCAGAAAAACGTATTATAAGGCTAGCTACACATGTACGCATGCGTGTGTGTGTTAACATGTTTTATGGTGCATGTCTATACTAATACTAATATTATAAAGCGGAAGAGTTTGTTTGTTCGAACGCGCTAATCTCAGGAACTACTGGTTCGAATTGAAACATTATTTTTGTATTGGATAGAGCATTTATCAACGAAGGCTTTAGGCTATATAACATCACGCTGCGACTAATCCATACTAATATTATAAATCGGAAAGTGAGTTTGTTTGTTCCGCTTTCACGCCGTAACAACTGAACCGATTGATTTGAAATTTTGGAGACGTAAGGTTAAAAGTCCGGATTAAAATAATAGGGTACTTTTTATCCCGGAAAAAAAAATTATGTTCCCGAGGGAATGTTCGCTTTATACCGCAATATAACCGAATTCCACGCGGGCGAAGCCGCGGGCGGAAATCTGGTGTTAAATAATTTCTAATAATAATTTATCATCTATGTTTGCACCTCCCCATTTCTTCCCGTGGGTGTCGTAAGAGTCGACTCTGGGAAAGGGTTTTAGTGTAGTGTATTGCGGGCGATGGGCTATCAATCTGTCACTGCAATATCACGTTTAATCATCTGGTTACCCTGAAATTCATGTGCTCTGCCTAGCCCTCTTGGGAATACAGGCATGAGAATACGTATGTATGTATCTATGTATCTATGTTTTCAGATGACACCATCGAACTATGTGGCCGAAAACTGAGTGTCATCTACGACCCGCCTCATCTATTAAAGGGCATACGAAATAATTTTTTGGCAAAAGATGTGGTGGTAGAAGGCAAAAAGTCGACATGGAACGACATCATTGAGGTTTATACAACCGATTGCAGACACGCCGAAATGCGACTGCTTCATAAAATAAACGATGAACACGTTATTCCAAACAAGATAAACAAGATGAAGGTAAGCAATACATACAGACATAGATCAGATTCATTCATGCATGTGATTTTGGAAAACACATTATACCTAATTTACATGTAAGATACAAGTAATTCACTAAAGGATCGTCAAATTGTAAATAATTGTCAATTCATAAAAAGAAACAGGTGTAAATGATTAACAATAATGTTAAGAATCTAAAATAATTTAATAAAAATAAGTCAAAATAAAGTCATATCACAAAAATGTGAAAATTTTCATATTCATAAAACAGGGTATAAAATAATAGTAAAACAATCATAAAAAAATCACAAATATGACCCCTGGGTTCCCAAATCGGGTGGTCAGAGCATACGATAATTTTACGACTAAGTACACTTTGACTATTTCACGTTTCGCCTTTAGTCTTATTTTATACTTTAAAAAAATCACCTGAATAGAAACGAGGCACCGCACACCTGCTATAAAATAATTTAAACATAAAAAGTTCAACCCTTATGTTTTTATTATTCTGAGAATCTTACCATGTGTCTTTATTCTCAAATATTCGAAGTGTTTGAGAAAACATAATTTTCATTAAAATCTACACAATCATGTGCTCTGCCTGCCCCTCTTGGGAGTACAGGCGTGGGAATGTGTATGTATGTCTACACAACAATTAAGTACCTGATGAAGTTTATTAACATACATATATAACCGTCACGCCTTATTCCCTGCGGGGTAGGCAGAGACAACAGAGCGCCATTCGCTTCTATTCTGACATACTTCTTTCGCTTCACCAACATTCATCACTCTCGTCATACACGCTCGACGGTTTCGGGTACTCCTGATTTGGCCTCCCTTTAGTACATCGCCGATCTGATCCATCTACGTTCTTCGAGGGCGCCCTCGACCGACTTGCCTTAACACACTTCCCTTGTAAATTTAATTTTATAAGTTTATTTAATTTTGTATATTTTGCTATATGAACATTTTTCTAAATTATCTTGTTTTTATTTTAGAGGTTAAGAGGGTTTATTTAAGTAATTATATCTAAATATGAATAAAGAGAATTTGACTGACTGACTGATGATAATCAACGCAAGGCTTAAACTTTAACAAAGAGGCTCCCTAAGAAAGAAAGTCACCCCTAAAGTTATTATGAACCTTTGCTGTTATTGAAGTTATTTGAATGAAATTTAATATCAACGTTCTTTTAATTGAAAATCTTGAAAAACGTGTCGAAACAGGAAATGGGTTCAGAATTGCCTGTAATTTAACATTTAGGTGCGGTTTTATACAAAAATAGTTCTCAGTTTGTATTATAACACACATTTCCATTTCAGGTTCGAAACTGCGTGAGAGTGTTCAGTAAAACGATGGCTGCAGCACTATCTTATACTGCGGCATTTTGTAAGTTTCTGTACCTCTATTTCAAGTAAAAAATAAAGTAAAAAAAATCTTTATTGTACAAAAAAATAAATAGAAGACTACAGATTGGTAACAAAAAAAAAAGCACAAAGTACAAAGGCGGACTTATCCCAAAAGGGATCTCTGTAAGTCACACCTTTGAGCCGTAGAGAGGAGCAGCATTTTTTTTAATTTATTTAATAGTAAATTGCAAATATTGTCAACTTACACCTTATATAAACTTATGTTACAAAATAAAGAAGTCTGTAGTGTTCATTTCATTAAATATAGAATCTAGAGATTAGAAACTAATTTTGATTTGATGATGTTCGTGAAAAGTCCATGTAGTACATTATTCCAAATTTTACGCAGTAACATGGGTGATTTCACATTAAATGATAAGATTAGTATCTACGTACAGATTTTAAATAAATACACTTCAAATTGAACAGAATTTATACAATTACAGATCCAAGAAAGAGTGACCCGTGTGCCGGGTTAGAATAGCACCTCCCCCTTTCTTCCCGTAGGTGTCGTAAGAGTCGACTCTGGGAAAGGGTTAGTCTATTGTGGGCGATGGGCTAGCAACCTGTCACTGCATTATCACGTTTGACCATCTGGTTACCCTGTAATTGCTAAACGTGGCACTGGATTTTTGAATTCATGTGCTCTGCCTACCCCTCTTGGGAATGCGGGCGTGAGAATATGTATTGTGTATGTAGTAAAGAGTGATTACCATTCATATAACCAACTTAAAAATACATTCTGCATAATGTAATAATATTGTTTATCTATAGCCATGACTGTATGTATTTATTATCTAAACAATTGTTAACTTTTTTTTACAGCTCGCTATGCTGATGGCAATCCAGTCAGCGAAACATTAAAAAATACTGCTGAACTCATATCTTTTTTAGATGATCTGTTTGATAGCGTGAATGGAGCTACCCTAGATAACAAAAAAACGAAGGGAAAAAACTTGCGTAAAGCAGTCACTGCGCAGAGTCCTCACAAACTTTTCTGGCATGCTGCCATACAGAAAATAAACAACATAAAATTTATTGATGAAGCCGGTCGCCTTAAATCAGTACCAAGCTTAAAAAACTGGGTGACAACATTAAAAAGTTACCAGAGGTTGTGGTCCCTCCTAAAGTCCAAAGGAGTCAAAATTATGAGACCCAGATATTTTAATTCTGACGCTGTGGAGAATTTCTTTGGGCAGGTACGGGCGTATAATTATAGGAGCAATGACCCTACCTGTCAAGCTTTTATTCACACATTTAGGTCTTTATTGGTGACCGGCTTCATGAAGTTTCACGCAAATTCCTTTAATTGTGAGGAAGATACAGCGAAACAAATTTTGAAAATAAAAACACTATTCAAAAAAAACATTTCAGATAATACAAACATTGGAGAAGTTGAGTGCCAAAATAATTGGAACGAAAATATTGTGACTCATGCGGCCCAAGAACGTTTAAATGTCCACTCACGGGCGTATACCGCAGGATGGGTCATAAGAAACGTTTTAAAAAAAATAAATTGCAGTGAATGCAAATCGCATTTTACTACAGAAACCAGGGATACAAATATTCATAAATGGATTACCCATAGGGAATATAAGACGATTAAACAAAATAAATTGACCTATCCTGCGGCTTACGCCGTGAGGCGATTTAGTGATATTGTCACAAGTGCAAATGATTATTTAAATCAAAATGCACATGAAAATAATGTGATGTTACAAATAAAAAGAGCAGTTCTTGCCAAATGTTCGTTTGATTTTGTGAAATGTACGAATCATCGTGGGCTAGCAATAGAATATTTTTTAAATATTTCTATTCTTTTATGTATACATAATTGGTGCAACATAATTAATAAAATTTTGAAAGGAACTGACGTGTCGCGTTTAGAAGGCCGTCGATTGCCTTTTTTACAAATGCAGGCATATAATAAATATAAAAAAAGATTGAAAAATAAAAAAATATGCAAATAATATTCATGTTTTATTGTGTAATTCACATTTTTACACCTTGCACTCCTAATTATCCATCGATATTCGGTTTGTCCTTACTAGGCAAAGGATAATGAATAATGACATCTATTTTGTGCTCTGCTTACCCCTCAAGGGAATACAGGCGTGAGAATATGTACATGTATCTATTTTGTCATTAGTCATTATCCTTTGTCTAGTAGGACCAAAACGGAGATAAAAACATGAAAATAAGTCCTAACAAAGGTTTAAATTGAGCGGATGTTCCCGCCTTTTCAACTGTCAACGTCCACTGAGTTAAAAAAAACAAAAAAAAACGTCACCTGACATTTTAGCGGAAACCGTCACAAGGTCGAATACAGATATAGGTAAGATGGTCGTCTGATACGTAGTATCCCTTAGTAGTCTGTGGTTTGACGGTCCTGACTGTCTATGTTTTTGTTTTTTTTTTTCAGTTCATATGCCAAAACGAGATGCGTTCAATTTTTTCATTCATCTAAATTATGTATGGGCCCTGGTCCGAACCAAGAACTTGGTTGGCTCCAAACCAACACAACAAAACAAATGTTCGGCTAACCGCTGAACACGCGTTCGAATTTGGTTTGGAGCCAACCAAGTTCGTGGTTCGGACCAAACCACACTTGGTCGTCTGTTAGGGCTTTTACTATAAATGTTAATATTTTACACAACGAAACACACCTCACCCAGTGAGCGAATTAAACGCATTTTGAATGTCAAAAAACTCAAAAAGTCAAAATAATTCCATTCCAATTCCAATTCCAATTCCAGAGCAATTCCATTCCATGTGTGAAATTTATTTTTATTTTCTCGTAAAATGGTCGTAAACTAATAAATTTAGTAGATTAAGATACATTTCCCTACGTTGAGAAATGGATTTAGTGCATCGTGCGTTAGTTTTAGAGTCAGAAGAAACGACATCACCATGCGGCATAGTTGTGATGTTGTGAAGGCAGAGCCCGAGCCGAGTGATTGAGAGATTATACATACATGTGTGAAATTTATTATCATTGTGTCGAAAATCAAAAAATGGTTGGAAACTTGTACTTAGATTAAGATACAGTTCTCTACTTGAGAAATGGATTTAGCGCTAAAAGAAATGGATTGTGCGTTAGTTTTTGAGTCAGAAGAAACGACATCGCCATGCGGCATAGTTGTGAAGGCAGAGCCCGAGTGGGGCGGATGCGGCGTGAGCACGGCGGCCGCGGCGGAAGGCCTGTACGCCGGACACGAGGTCAAAGACGAGCTCGTCGTTGGACCTGAACTGATCCAGCGGCCGAACGTCACTTTTAATATGCAGAGTAAGCTACTGTCTTCGTTGTCAGTACAACATCAGTAATATGTTTTGTTTTGAATGTTTCCAACAGTAAATGTTATGTTCTTATGTGTTTAGCAGCTATTTCTGTGTTAGTGTCATTTGTTTTGTCTCTTTCAGGCTGGCCTACAATCAAAGAGGAAGACCAGTCCAGTAGAAGAGCAGGCCCTGTAGGCTGTGAGAGCCCTGTGCAGCAGCACAGGCTCAGGAGATGCTGCGTCAGGCTCCAGCGCCTGCCGGTGGCCCTTCACACATGCCGCACTTGTAACCTCATGTTCGATAGTGAACTCAGTCTCAGTGACCACAGCCTCAAACATGCTACTGGTCATGCTGAAATCATAAATGAAACTGCCAGTGTAAGGAAAATGTTTTTCACATGTGATACTTGTAAAAAAGTATTTACTTGTAAAATAATGGTAGAAATGCATGTACAAACACATACAATCAAGAAGCAGTATGGTTGTAGTGAATGTGACCAAGAGTTTAAAGATAAATCAAATCTGACTCGTCATTTACGAGTTCACACAGGTGAGAAGCCATACATGTGTGATACATGCAACAAACGATTCACACGGTTATCTAGCTTGACCAGACATACCAGAACACATACAGGTGTGAAGCCATACAAGTGTGATACATGCAATAAACGATTCGCAGAGTCATCTGCCTTGACCACTCATACCAGAACACACACAGGTTTGAAGCCATACAAGTGTGATGCATGCAACAAACGATTCACACAGTCATATGACTTGACAAAACATACCAGAACACACACAGGTGTGAAGCCATACAAGTGTGATACATGCAACAAACGATTCACACAGTCATATGACTTGACCAAACATACCAGAACACACACAGGTGTGAAGCCATACAAGTGTGATACATGCAATAAACGATTCGCAGAGTCATCTAACTTGACCAGTCATAAGAGAACACACACGGGTTTGAAGCCATACAAGTGTGATACATGCAACAAACGATTCACACAGTCATATGACTTGACCAAACATACCAGAACACACACAGGTGTGAAGCCATACAAGTGTGATACATGCAACAAACGATTCACACAGTTATCTCACTTGACCAGTCATAAGAAAACACACACAGGTGCGAAGTCATACAAGTGTGATACATGCAACAAACAATTCACACAGTTATCTCACTTGACCAAACATACCAGAACACACACAGGTGTGAAGCCATACAAGTGTGATATATGCAACAAAAGGTTCACACAGTCATGGGGATTGACGGTACATATGAGGAAACACAAGAGCTGAAAACCTGGAACAGTGTGAAATCATCGGTGCGGATGTGCAGTGAGCACCGCTGCCGCGGCGTCGCTGCGCCGTCCGCCGCCGCGCCGCCCTGCGAGGAGCTGATGTTACAGACGTTTCTGTATTTTTGATTTCGTCATCATAATCTGAAGATATTGAAGGAAATAAGCCTATTTGCATCCCTCTGTTCCTGTTTATTATCAACCTATAGGAGCTGTGTGTTATTGTCTCGCTAATATTTTCATTGTAACCTGCTACAAAGAGCAGCTCTTATTCGTTATTAAAACAATTTTGATTTGTGATACGTTTTATTTATTGAGCACACACTTTGTCATCAATTGTAGTTATACATACAGATGTAGTGAGAAACTATTTTCCTTCGTAATTTTTTGGAAAAGTTCGTATTTATCGTAGGTACTCTCTTAAATAGCTTCAGTACCCATCTTAAAGCCGTAGGGGTAAGTCGCATCAGCAGACCAATAAACATGTGTTACAGTCAAAACTTATAGACGGTCAAAACCACTTTTGACTGCAAAAAATCAGGCAACAGTGGTTTTGACCGATGCCCTTGGTTAATATCAGTTTTGACTGATTTTTGCAGTCAAAAGTAGTTTTGACCGATGCCCTTTGTCAAAACTACTTTCGACTGTTCGTTTTGGTTAACTAATCTAACCTAACCTAACCTAACCAAACTAACATTCTTAGTCAAAACCACTTTTAACCGATACAATTTAGTCAAAACCACTATTACCCAATATTTTCGCAGTTGAAAGTAGTTTTGACAAAGGGCATTGGTCAAAACTACTTTTGACTGCGAAAATATTGGGTAATAGTGGTTTTGACCGATGCCCTTGGTTAATATCAGTTTTGACTGATTTTCGCAGTCAAAAGTGGTTTTGACTTTTGACCGTCTATAAGTTTTGGCTGTAACATATACAGGGTTACTGGTAACTCGACGTATTCTTGGTAGGATTTGATAGAGGAGCTAAAATGCAATATTTTTAAGCCATCATATGTATGGCCGAAAATTAACGGTTCTTGAGTTATTGATTTTTTAAGATTTTTTTTAATTTCCCAAAATTTTACATAAAAACTTTTTTTTTTAAATTTGGCCGTCTGTTGCGGTATTTTTTTATTTATTTTTGAATTATTAAACTATTGTCAAATTAAAACAAGTACAAAAACCTTAACAAAACAAATAAAAGTCTTCGAAATCAGCGAAAACATTTTTTATGTTTTTGTTACTAAACTATTGCTCTAATCGAAAAAAAAAATGACATCAAGTGTACAAATTGTTAGAAAAACGTCTACGTTTCATCAGCTTTCTGAAAAGGTATCATAGTCCATAATAATCTTTAAGAACTTTTCATAAAACTGCCTTAAATGAACGATTTCGTTTGCAAGTCATCACAAAATAGTACCTATGGAAACTGAGACAGCGCAGCCAGCGGAACGTTTGCACAACTGCCGCGGTCAACACATCTCCATACAATTCCGCGAGGCGGCGAGGGTCGGGTCCCGGGTGGGTGCCGAGTGGCTCTAGTGCGCTGTGTCCTTTATTGTTTGTGAAAGCCACTCGGCTGATGGTTAGGTGATGTTTGTAGAAGTTCGACTACTCGACGATAGGTGGCGGTAGGCGTCGCTACAAATATAAATTATCTTGCAATCTCCTACGCCTTTGCTCCAGTGCCCGTCGCATGGGACCCAATCATTAACAATCTTGGCTCAGCGGTCCGGATATAGAAGACGTCCCATCCGTACTTCAATTTGACGGTCTTCACCTCTACATCATTTTTTAAAACTCAGTTCAGTGTTGGTTGGTACCCAAGGCGTCACCGTAAATAGTGGAACCGTTTGTGTTGAGAACAGAACAAACAGTAGGTAATACTTAAGTATCATTGCAATAACAATTTCCTGTTTTTCCTTCGGATTTCTGATAATAATTGAAATTTTGTCCGTTATTCATGACCAAGCCTATAGTCTGAGATCGAATTAGAGATCAAAAATGTGAACAAACAACTGTCAATATCAAATCCTTTAAAGCCAATAAAAAACCTTTTTTGTTAGTAATTGATAGAATTGATATAATTGTATTAATTACTTAACTACTTTTAGTTTTTTGATTCATAACAATAAAGCAATGGCAACAAGTTTGTTCACATTTTTGATCTCTAATTCATAAATCAAAACATCTGCGCGGAACCGAGTAGTCTATAGCTAGTACAAAATGAACCCGACTACCGGGTTCTCGGTATCTCGCTCGCGAATGTTTTGAAGAACCCGGGAGCCTGGTTCTTGGTTCTGAACTAGCCTGTGGTTAAAGTGCTGTCCGCAGCTAACTATTTTACATGATACTGATTTTGATGGGGTAAGCCCCATTAGCCAATACAGGCGTGAGTGATGTATATGTATGTAAATGTACCTGTACATTTTAGTTAGAATTACAAGTGACGCGAACAGTGCTATTGGTAAAGTCTCATTTTCACGAATAAAAACCTACTTTCTATGTTTACTGTATTATCCATGATCAAATTAACATTTATGTAGGTACCTACTCGTAAAAACAATCTTTTCTACTTGCAATTTGCCTCTATACCTACCCCGCTCTCAATATTACTGCAACATAATATGGTGTAAATATATCGATCGAAAATCATATAATTTTTTTTAACCTTTTGACCGCCAAAGACGCCATATCACGTCATCGCAAGTCAGTGCCCGTGACGCCACGACGTCAAATGGTGCGTCGAAGTTATTGCGAAAGAACTGAAATATAAAACGCTGCAACATTTTTTCTAGGTTTACTTTATTTATAGGTAGTGTAAGTTATTTTATACCTAATTTAAATAAAATAATACAGCACCATTCGAAAAAAAACAAGCATTATCTAAGAGCCGACTCACGTCTTTGGCGTCAGGAGCACAGCGTTTCACTTCGCGCCTTGGCGCTCAAAAGGTTAATAAGCAATGTAATCTCTGATAACGGGTATAGTGCCTATTTCCAAATGTTAGATTACAGCCTTGATTTGTGATAAAAATGGTTACGATAACTCTATTCAGGTGACGCACATGCCTTGATTTAATGTATCTAATAAAATAATACATATAAGAACCGATCAAAATATTAATAACAAACAATTTCTCAACTTCCTAGTTACCTGCTAGATTTTTTTGTTTTTCAGGATATTTTTTTTGTAATGCGGGAAAGACTCCAATAAAGATATCTCTCTCTAGGCAAATGTCCTGGGGATTGAAGTCCGTAGAGAGAAAGTTGGAAGTTGTATTCATGCAACCGATCTCCGAAACCTCGTTAGCGCGATGTAGAACACTAACATTTGACGACGTTTGTGGAAGTTCTACTACTGAACGGGTGGCGCTGGGATCGCTACACCTTGTGGATGTTGTAAGAGGCGACTAAGGAAATTAGTTTAGATATGTTTGAGGCGACAGGCTAGCAACCTGTCACTATTACGCCTCTTTCATCCGTTTATTAAACCTAAAACTATGTTGAAAGTCGCCACGGAACGTGTAATACTTACTTAGTCAAGATTTGTCTGTGTAATTTTTCGTACTCAGTCTACCTCATTTGTGAATACAGGCGTGATTGTTATGCATGTACAAAATATGCGTAAGTTATGCAGGCCCGGTTTTTTTAGTAAATTACCTATTTTTATGCGTGTGGCGGCCATTTATTTTTCGCTGAGTATAAATAGGTATTGTTTTAAATAAAAATAGGAAGTAAGTTAGTATACAGTTTATTTTGAGCTCGTATGGAATGTTTTAATGACTAATTAACAGCAAGGGCCTGGCAAACAGAGACCTTGGTATAATAAGTAGGCACTAAATCATATATTCCATCTATGCTTCAGTACACTTCAGTTTGAAACCTTTAAGTACTTTATTTGTCCTATAATTGCTTAGAATGACGAGGTTTATCTATTATCGAAGTAATACCTACTTCAGCGACAAATAATAAATCAGTTAAACTACTGTAGGTACCATAGCCATTGTACAGTTGGCCAAGAAATTGGTCTAGGTACTGCCATAAGATCGATGTTCATTTGAACTTCATGAAACAAGGTCGATTTCCACTTTTTTTTTCTTAGCCTGTAGATGTATCCCACTGCTGAGCAAAGGCCTCCCCTCTTAACCTCCACAACTCTCGGTCTTGCGTGATGTCTGGCCAGCCCTCCGCGTACGAGTCCAAGTCGTCCCGCCATCTTCTTCTCGGCCTGCCTCGACGTCGCTGGCCGTTCTCCGGCACCCACCAAGTGACTTTCACACACGATTTTCCCTATAACGGAAAAATAACAAATTGATGGGTCCTACCTTAGTATAGCACACGACGTGTACCTAACTTAAGCGCTGAATGTGAATGTACAGAAATTGAAAATAAAGGGTCGCAGGACAAACTGTAAACTTTACTGGATCGCAGGGAGCATAGCGAAACAAGCGCTGGAATCAAGGTCAACGCTTAGCTTTACATGCCAGACATAGGTAGTAGATAGGTATTTATTTTACTTTTTAGCCGACGTAAACCACCAACCACCAATTTTAGCAACAATCGCTCTCGCCTCACTTTGTCGGAATTGTTCAATAGCTAACTAATTAGGTACCTAAGTACTTAATTAGGTATTCATGTTATCTAATAAATCTAGATAAATGGCGTCCAACGTATACGGAGATTAGTATTAGCGTAAAACAAACCATATCGAGAGGCCGAGGTAAACACCGCTGTCCAAACACACTGTTGACTAAAAATACAAACCACAATGGCGTCGCAGCACAACCGATTAGAATAGTTATATCTGACTACATAAAGATCATATTGGCACTAGTGTGTGTTACTACAATGTTACGATTTTAACACATGTGGATATAGGTTGAATGTAATTTGAAATTATTTGGCCAGTGTTCGAAAATCAAGCGCGGATGCTGCGCGCCTCGCCGAGTGGCAATGAGAGCTCGTTACATAATTTAAAAATCGAACACTTATCACTGCGTTCGATTATTACTGTTCAGCCAGTGTGT
The DNA here is from genome assembly GCA_005406045.1 of Adoxophyes honmai. Lineage (NCBI taxonomy): Eukaryota > Metazoa > Arthropoda > Insecta > Lepidoptera > Tortricidae > Adoxophyes > Adoxophyes honmai. Next base: position 105,382 of record BHDV01069988.1, on the reverse strand, counting down.
GATCAGTGGACGTGTTATTGATTTGTTTTTTTTAAATTGCCATTTTATCCTTCGGTAAGTTTCTTACGTAATTTTATTATTTTATAGTTTAGTTTTAATTATGAATTGAAAATAAATATCGGACCGCCATAAAAATGTGGACTGTCGAGTTTGTACAGCCGTTTATTTGCATATTTATAAATATGAACAAGGGGCCAAGTTCAGTGGGTATTGTAAAATGTCAACATTATTGACGTTACGCGTTAGCACTTCATCACGCGTGTTATTTTTAAAAATATTTTGGTAGGTTCGACCATGGTTGTGTAGTTACCCACTCATAGTTGCCAAAAAAACTAATCGAATAAAAAATAATATGTATTTTATGAAAACTGTAATAAATTCATAAAATCGGGAATGTAACAAGAACGCGAAGGCCGCACTAAACATTGCCAACTTTTTTTAGTTGAGAAAGTTAGTGCTTCCGCAGTGGGTAGATGTCAAAATTGAACTAAATTTTGGTTTTGTTTATTTTAAGTGTTTTGTCTGACGTAATAGCAAAAGCAAAGATTGATCAATTGCAAATACAATTCGACATTGAGTACCAAAAATTATTCAAAGATCGCCACAGCGTGTTTGTTAAAATAAGTCAGTTGGAGTTATTTTATTCATTCATTATTCAGATTTTGTTTAACCATTTAGAGCCAAATTAAGAAATGGGGTAAGCAGAGCGGTCGGAGAAGCGGTCCACAAACAATCCATGACAATTTTAAATTACGTGGCCATTTCTAGCATGTTTTTTAGGTTGTTGGCATGTGTAATAGTAACAGGTTGCTAGCCTGTCGCCTAACATTTACCATTAACCTTTCTTTAGTGGCCTCTTACGACATCCACGGAAGAAAAAGAGAGTGGTTATTCTAAACACGGCGCCACACAGCACAATATTAGGTCTTTAAACTCTTTGTCTATTATTTTGTATAGGCATGTCTCAATATTGGATCTATTGATAGTTTAACTTACTAAAGATATGAGAGCTAATGCCCACATTATCTGTAATTTTTTTATCTCTAAACCAAAGCCAATATACGTATAAATACATAGAAAGCCATATCGAATTTCCGATAGATATGTTTATGTGGGACGTAGTTACACAGATTTTTTAGCTTAGAGTGCTATGCTAGGAGTGGCCACGAGACTTGAAATTATCATGGTTTTCTCTACGTAGCGTTTCGTGTGCTCTACCTACCCCATTTGGAAATACAGGCGTGATGTATGTATGTGGATATAAATAGCAAAATATTACATAGGTACCTAACATGTTAGTTGTTCTAACCTTATGTAGATTAAAAATGTATGAATCCGATACAAATTACCATATAAATTGCGTGCCGTCAAGCTAAAGCTACTATGGTATGCAAGTGTAGCAAGATATTTATGTATGTATGGATGCGTAAATAATCTTCGACATTTTTATATGTAATTACTTGTTTAAATTAACATTTTATTTTTGTATTATTTTATTTCTATTTTGTATTTTTATTTGTGTATTGGCCCCGTGTGGTGCCGGGTTAGAATAGCACCTCCCCCTTTCTTCCCGTGGGTGTCGTAAGAGTCGACTCTGAGAAAGGGTTAGTGTATTGTGGGCGATGGGCTAGCAACCTGTCACTGCAATATCACGTTTGACCATCTGGTTACCCTGAAATTGCTAAACGTGGCACTGGATTTTCGAATTTACGTGCTCTGCCTACGCCTCTTGGGAATACAGGCGTGAGTATATGTATGTATGTATGTATTTTTGTATTAAACATTAATCTACCGTGAGACTCACTCATGTGTACTATTATCTATTCTGTGCTCATGTTGAAAATTTCGCGCTTGGCTGCAGCAGCCGCCGCGGCTCCTAGATGAAGGGCTACGAATTAGTCCGAAACATGTCGAACTAAACAGTATCTATTAGACAACTAACAAAACATGGGAAAGGCTGGTCCAATTTCGCTAACTCTTTTCTTATTGCCTTTATTGTCAAGAGAAGGTTCTTACGAAAGAAAATGCAAAGAAAATTGAGCGAAATTTTTTGAAATAGGTACCTAGGTAGGTACTTATTAACTTTGCTAAGATTTTTTTATGGCGGTTTTTTCGTGTGCTCTGCCTACCTCATTGGGAATACAGGCGTAATGTATACTTAAATAATGCTACGCCTTGATGTTTCACATAACTTTGGGGTTACGATTTTTGTTTTCGAGCGTCGTAACTTTTGCTTTTCGTTAGTTTGTTATAAATAAATCACACACGATGTTCCATAAAATACTAATAAAATGAGTCGTAACAGGCGGGTGTCGAATTGATTATTAACATTGACAGCTGGAAGTTATTGAGAATGACAGTTGCGCCATCCTACATTACAATGTTTCTGTAAATTGGTCAGCGTTTTTTTAACGCAAGGGATTCGGTGCCCATTTTGTTGTATTGTGTACGTCTTACAAAAATACGAGTAAAGCAAAAAAGGGGTTAAATGATTATAAGGAGCCAATTTACAATAATTAAAAAAAAAAGAAAAAAATAATAACTCTTTTTTTGAGTTTGTCAACCTTTTTGAATGAAAAATTGAAAATCCGTCAAAGAATACACTCTGTTAAATAATGGATGATAGATAACTTCAGTTCTATTAAGTTAGTTACTAGGGTTTACAATATTTTTCAGTTTTCAGTTTAATAATTTATTTACTCGGTTTTTTGTAACACGTTGTATGTGTCTAGCTTAATATACATCGATAGTAAATACTCAAGGACACTGATAGCTTAGGAGGTGGGTACAGGTCGCGCGTTGAGTTAATAGCGCTCGAAAAAAGTTGAAGGGGTAGATATGCAGTAATTTTTACGTCTATTCGGTATCGGTATCGGGTGGACGGCGACTCGTTATTGGTAGATCGGTCGCACTTCACCTCCCCGCATTGCCCCCGATACGCCGATTACCCCCACTAATTTCCCCGTGTGGTGCCGGGTTAGAATAGCACCTCCCCCTTTCTTCCCGTGGGTGTCGTAAGAGTCGACTCTGGGAAAGGGTTAGTGTATTGTGGGATTTGTGGGCGATGGGCAAGCAACCTGTTACTGCAATATCACATTTAACCATCTGGTTGCCCTGAAATTGCTAAACGTGGCACTGGATTTTTCAATTCATGTGCTCTGCCTACCCCTCTTGGGAGTACAGGCGTGAGAATATGTATGTATGTATGTATGTAATTTCGCCGAACGATCTTAAACCATCGCGCGATGTATAATCTGTACCATACTCTTACAGTAACTGGCAGCTATCTTACCTTTCGTACCTATTTTACTTTAAAAGTACGGTTCTTCGAACGATTTTCCTTCCCGTAACCTTTCTTAATAACCTTTCCTGTACATCTGGAAATAAAGACTACAAACTAACGTTCCTGCACAATCGAGTATGACGCCATGATTATTTTGCATGTATGTAAACGATGTATCGCACCTAGGATGCACCTAGGTTATCCTGTTTAGTTGTCTTGACAAAACTAACATAATAATTAAGTACCGTAAAGTGGACCTTCACAAAGCAACGCTTCATAGACGTGTTTTACAATGTCTCGAATCATCATCATCGTCATCATCATTTCAGCCATAAGACGTCCACTGATGAACAAAGGCCTCCCCTTTATGTATGATAGGTACCGTTCCGGTGCCGATTTTATCACTACCAGCACTCTGGGCGACTATTCCATTTATTTTAAGATTACAATTTTAAGTGCCAACCCCTAACATATTTTTAGGTATAAGTATAAGGCATCGCCGCAAATACTGATACATTTTGTATGGAAAACATTATAGTCAAACAACACTAAATGTTATTGAACTAATCATTTCCAGTTTTGCCTCTGGATTCCAGAGAAAAAATATTTTTTTGTAAATTAAATTAAAATCTTAAAATAAACCGAGTATGTGAGCGGAGGGCTACAAAGGGGTCCATGTGGCGCCCCTTTTACCCGGCGCCCTGGGCGGTCGCCCAACCGCGCCCTACCCTAACGCCGCTTCTGCCTGTTGGTAGCGACCATTCAGTATTCAGCGTCTTCCGGCAACCTTTATAAGGTCTTTATAAGGTCGTCTGTCCATCTTGTAGGTGGACGTCCTACGCTGCTTTCTATCTTATACTCCTCTTTCAATTATACTCTTTCAATACACTCTTTTACTGTAACTAAGTATTCTACTTTTGTGCTTCGTTTGCCATACCAAACTTTGACTACCGTAGATAAATATTTTAAACTCGACACCTCACGAAAAAAAATCAACAATGACTAGAAAATTTACGAAGGTCATTACTCCCTGGTCCTTCGAACCGGATGAGCATTTCACCATTCTGTTAAGATCTCCATATCGCGGCACGGCCTCGATCGATCAATTATCGACGTTTAGCTATCATTAGCGAATAATGACGACGTGCTCTCCGAGTTAGCATGAATGATCTATGGTGGGATCTATGCTATATCTCACGGGTTTGATCCGGTGAAGATTCGCTTAGGTGCCAATTGAATTGGCGATGAGTTGTGTCAATTGAAAGTTTGTCTTAGTGGTTAACGCATTCGCTGTAACAACGCATATATTATATGCGTTTTCGTGACTTTCGCTCAGTGATGGAAATGCGCAGGCATTTGTATGTAGTCACGAACCGGGATTGTTGAGCCACTTGCCACTGTTCGCAATTTAGGCGTGTAATCACTGACCGATGTGACCGACTAGATGTTAGCTGTTGGATTAGTATTACACGACCAAGTTACAAACATAGGTAAGTGGCTCAACAATCCCTGTTCGCGATGGTACGCATATGGTTCGTGGCACCTGGAGAAGGTGCGACTCTGGTGGCAGGGAATGCGTTTATTTGGAGGCTCTATGTTACATAACATACATAATCACGCCTGTATTCCCAAATAGGGTAGGCAGAGCACACAAAACACTACATAGACAAAAAAAATACTATTTCACGCTTCGTGGCCAAATCTAGCATACATTTTATATTTTGATTTGACAGGTATACCTAATAGTGACAGGTTGCCAGCCTGTCGCCTAAAAATACCCTAACATATTTCCTTAGTCGCCTTCTACGACATCTACGGAGGAAATGGAGAGGTTTTATATTAAACCCGACACCACACCATGCGTAGTATACTAATACTTACCTATTCTTTGCCTACAATACCCCACACAGATACAAGCATCGATTTCATGACATCCCGTGCGTAAAGGGTTGAAAAAGCAATGACGCATGTATTAAATTTATTCCGTTTCTCTGATGACGCCTTCACATCTGTGTGATATAAATTAACAAACAAAAGAATACTAAGTATTAGCTATTTACGGAATCGATAAGTACGACAGTTAGGTAGGTAAAACAGAATAGAAGTAACATGTGACAAAGTCAAGGACTTTAATTCATGAGCCACCATGAGGCCACCATGGAATCAATTCACAGACTTCACAGTAAACGTTATTATGACACCCCGTTAATTATCAAGGGAAATTGTGATTATTTTTTCTTTGAAAAGGTTCTATGGTGGCTCATGAATTAAAGTCCTTGACTAACTACCTTACCTTACGTCTATAGAACCAATTTACAGTAAACTTCATAGTGAGATCCATTGGTCCACAAAGGGTCTGGTAGATACGTTGAGACGCATCTCAGTCTTTCCGGCGCATTCTTCTTGGCAATGATGGCCTTTCCGAAGCGCTGGTAAAATCAAAAATGACGTGTAAAAGTGCTCTTAGGAGCCTATTTGCATATAAATAAAGTTTTGAATTTTGAATTTTGAATTTTTAGACGTAGTTGATACAAAGTCCTGCGGAGGGTCAGGAATCAATCAATTAAATTTACTGTAATATACTTAGCGTTTTTTGGAAAACATACGACATTGTCGTAGTCACTCTACTAATATTGACATGGTTAATTTTTAATTGAACGTTGTTCGTTTAATTTGATTTACTTATTGTTTATTTAATTGAATGCAAACATATAATTTTATGCAAAAAATATTTAACGTAATACCTATTTATGATATGAAATGATAATATTAACCATAGATTATTTAATAAATTGTTTTTTGAATTTTTAGATTTAAACTGCCTCAAAATGCGGTTTCAAAATGCCTAAACAGATACATATACATACATATATTATACATACGTGAAATCATGGTAATGTAGCGTTTCGTGTGCTCTGCCTACCCCGTTTGGGTACACAAGCGTGATTGTATGTGTATTTAGGTAAAACTTCCAAAAGCAAGTGGACCTTGAGCTTACATCTTTACGTCGTAATATACAATTATATTAGAAAAAAAAAATAGTATCGTAAGTTTACTACACTATATGTCGATGACCCGCCTTATCGGTCAAATGTTCGACCAGTATAAAAAAACTCATTAACAAAGCACACAAAGTCGGCCTTAACGTGTCGTGAATAAAGAACACTTTCGCCTAATTTAACAGTAAAATTACCTAGTCTGCGTTTAACACTGCAAGTGTAAATAGCCTCTGATGGATCTGAATTTCAACCTCATAAATTATAGTTTATACAGCACCCAATAGGCTAGAGGACTAGAAAAACTATTTGTTCAGTCAGATACTTAGATTACTAAAAAATATTGAATAAGTTTTATTCTCTTTGACGAACAAAAATAACCATAACAAAGCGCTTAAAAGTTGGTACAATTTTTACCCAGGCAATGAAACGACTTTGACTGGAGTCACCGTAACTTCATATTTTGTGGACATCCATTTTCAGCTACCTACTTGAATCCCTTGCAATGTTTTTGCACATTTTAATATGATGTTCATGTTTATAAAACAGTTAAGTATGTATGTACTCAAACAATAAAACAATTGATGGGAAGGGAATTGATCATATTTTAACTACACCCACATTGGCTATTCTCATAAATCGATATGTTATGGACCAAGTGATTAATGCGGGCATTATTCATAATGCCCACCTCTAGCGGGCAAAGTGATAAATCATCATGCAAACTTGAATATTTATCACATTGCCCGGGCATTATTATACTGCTACTTGACAAT
>BHDV01069988.1:75771-86643 GCA_005406045.1 Adoxophyes honmai | reverse complement strand
ATTTTTTTAAATCTTGTTTTTGCTCTCCTGTAAAATGACGATTTTAGACTTGTATCACTTTTCACAGGAGGCACAGAATGATACTTAGTTGTCACATAAACATTTTCGCCTTCGTAAAGACCGTCGGATTCATCGAAATTAAGCAACTCCACTATTTCACAGTCCTTCAAGCCTGAAAATTGAAATTAAAACAGAATTAATTTTTACGAAAGATAAAATAACTGACAGCGTTAAGACCCTTTGTAGTCGTACGAGAACATAAAAAAAACTAATCCGTCCTCTTGTACTCGCATGAGTACATTAACTTCAGAGATACATAAAACTATTTTTTTCCAATTACATGCAAGAAATGCACTTACTAACATATGAAATATACCAAAATTGTACTAATAAAAACAAAATAAAAATATATAATTAACAATCCATTGAGATAACTTTAGATTTACTTACCGCGAGGCATGGTGTGGCTGGCAGTGTCCGATGTCAAAGCCGCACTGATCGCTGATTGGGCGTTTGTGACTCGGTGTTTATTTTATTTTGTTGACAAGGGCGTTCGGAAACGTACTATGCGTGTAAACTTGTTAAGACGGTTTGACATTAGACTTCAGATTTTTTTTTATGTTATGTCCTCATGTGAGGACCGGGGGATCCAGGAGGTTAAAGTAATAATCTCTTGCACGGTCTAGTATTTTTTTTTCAGGGCAGGTGATCAAAGGCCAACTTATTGTTTTGGTTGATCATTTCTTATGACAATCAATCACGTTTCATTCATATTTCTCGCGCGTTTTTAACAAAACAACACTGCTATTATTAAATTTAACTATTTGTGATTATGTAACAATAAAAAAAATGAGGATAAAGAGCTATCTAAAAAAAATATGGCACTTGAGAGGTGAAAAACGGGCGAAGTTCGAAAAAAATACTAAATTGCCAATATCTCGAAAACCGTCCAACTTTTACTGGGGTCATGTTAGGTTGGTTCGATAGCTCTTGGATTGACCTACCTCCGGTGTCAGGCTTGGTCGCGATTTATGGGACACCCTAAGTATGTTTATCAGTTGTCTAGTACCCATAGCACAGGCTTCATTTAAATTTAATTTCGGTCAACCGGTGTAAATTTTCCAAAGATGAGCTAAATTTATCACCAGAAATCTTACAAAAAATAAACGGACAAAAATAATAAAATAATCATATCGAGGTCACAGAACTAAAAGCAAACAAGTAAACAAAACGCAACTACGGTTACCAAATTCCCTGGCACTAAAACTAAACGCCACCAGAATTAGAAAAGCACTGGCCATTAACATCGAAGCTGTTATTGACCACGTATTGTTTTTGCATGTGACCACACCCACTCTTTTGGGTCTGTGCCAAGTGACGTACACTGACAGTAAATTTAGACACACCTATTCAACCCTGCTGATTTAAAAGAGCCGTAACTGCATTGAGTGTCTTGCGTGGGAAACACTCTTTTAAATTAGCTGGATAATTAATATATCCGTTGATTAAGGGTTCATTCACACAGACCGGCTCGAAGACGAGAGCAGATTCTTATCACGTTGAAAACAGAGTTTTTAGTATTTGTAGTAAGTAGTAAGGTATCCCATATAACAATTTCAGTCACATTGTGTCGACATTGTTACGTAACGGCGACTGAAATGGTTATATGGGATATTTTTGCATATGCACTGCCATTGTCATTATCATTATAAATGCTTGAACGCGCTTGGTGTGAAATAGTAAGAGGAGCCGACCGGCTCCGATCGTATACTATTTCTCCTTCGCTTCGAGCAGCCGTTGGACTCCGATTGCGTGCTCTTTCTTGCTCGCTCCGCTCCGACCAACTCCGACCGAACGTACGATCCCGTCTGTGTGAAAAGAAAAATGCGCGCCGATGCTCTCTGTGTGAATGGACCCTTAGGACTAATTCGAAATACTCATGGAAACTACGTTTCTGCACTCTTTACTCTGGGGGAAATAGAAAGGGATAGGTAGAGGTGTATCGATATAGACGGTGGTGCGGTGATGGTGATGACGTGAATGGCGGGTGTGAGTGAACTGTATTTAGGGATGATGAAATGAAGTTACGCAAGTTGGTAACGACATATGAATGAATAATGTTTTACGTCTGCCAGAAATATAAACATAAATATTTTTATATTATATCCACTCATTTATTACATCCTTGTCATAATTTCCCTAAAATACTTTCAGAAGCAATGACGAATGTGTGGCAACATTATACTTTTTTTTTTAAATTATAAAATCGATAGTGTTAAACACATTCAAATTTCGAATATCTTTAAAGCAGTCGATGATAGAAAGAAGAAAATAAATTATTTCAAAATTGGAACGCACGGTCAGTGTGGCTAGCGGTGCGGTGCGAAGTGCGAGCCTATGAGGCCGTTGCGCAATTGTTTGTGGATTTCGGTTTCGCTCAAATTTTATCCGTCCTCTGTACTTTGTATTCTATCTTGTAATATTTTTTTACGTTTTATGAATAAAGAAGATAACTCTATAACTGAATCTGTACCTTACCAAGGCCCTTACCCCACACTATACGCATTTAGCCGATCAGCCGTCTACGCGGTTGAACACTTGCGTTCAGCCGTCTCATCCTCCATGCGGCATCGAGACGGCCGATCGCCTATGATTACGCCTCTTACGACATCCAGTGTGCTGTCGGGACGGAATAACACTTCTCCATTTTCCTCCAGGTTCCATAGTGTCTTCAATCCTGGCCATCGGTGCCGCCATCAGCGCCCTGCCAGTGGGTGTGCTGGCCCAGCGTCAGGGCCGCCGCCCGACCATCCTGGGCCTGGCGGGGCCGTTCCTCATCAACTGGCTGCTCACCGTCTTCGCCAGCGGGGCTGGTATGCTGATCGCGGCGAGGTTCTTCGCTGGACTGGCCACTGGTGAGGTTTTGAAACGTTAGGTACGCGTAGGGATCTAATGAAGAGTTTGTTAATGTGGTTAAAGAATAAGAACATTAGAAAGAAAGACATTTATTAAGAGAAATTTCACGCTGATGGAACATTGTTCAACTTATCTAAAAGACCGACCAAGTACGGGTTGGAATGTTCCAAGGGTTCCGTACCAAAAACTGCAAAAAAATACGGCTTTTGTAAAATCACGTAGTGTTTAAATCAAAATCTAAAGTTAACTCATGTAAGTAGACCAAGGGGGTCTTTTACACATTTTTTAGTCTATCAGCGCTTGGGAAATACCTTGATTGCCAATAAGAATACGCCGCAAGAAACTTGTCACCAAGTGGAATCATGACGTCCCTTATGCCTTCGTCTAAGCGTGTAAGGCTTCTTACAAACGAAATGCAAGCAGTGAACGGCAAAGGCCGGCAGCCGTCGACGCGTCGGCGGTTGCAGTACTTGCAGTCAATACGTTGAAGGTTGAAGTGGCCTCTGCCGTTCACAACTTGCAATTCATCTGTAAGAAGCCTTAGATCGTTCCCTAAGAATCCTGATCTTCATAAACCTTATGACATAAAAAAACAATTCCAGGAGGCATTTGCGTGGCTGCCCCGATGTACATCGGCGAGATCGCCGAGACTTCCATCCGAGGGTCTCTGGGCGCCTTCTTCCAGCTCTTCCTCACCGTGGGCATCCTCTTCACGTTCGTGGTCGGCGGCTGGACGCATTGGAAGACCCTGTCCATCATCTCTGCTGTCCTGCCTCCACTCCTGGTCGCTGTTTTCTGGTGGGTCATTAACGCTGAGATGGTGAGGTGGTGATGGTCAGGCTACATTATTTCAAGAATAGATCAGTACAGTATCATCCTCAGCAGCGTATATTCGTCCACTGCTGGACTTAGGCTCCTCCTATGGCACACTATTGAGTACGAAATTTGGCCACTGTCATCCAGTTTGCAAATCCACCGAGTCTGAAGACTCGAGTACTCCGAATCGCAATGCGCAATCGAATATTTTATTTGCAACCGTGATACCGTATCTGAAATAACCAGAAATTATGAACTGGACAAATTAACTTAAGCGCATGGCAATTGTAGAGTGATTGATGACTGGTAATACGGTGACTGGTCGCTCTCACCTCCACAGAATGCTGGGCCAGTATAGGACCCTAGCCTTAAAGAGTAACTTTGGGGTTATCAGCTACAATCTCCCTCTGAAGTTCCCATGGTCTTCCAGGTGGATGCCGGAGACTCCTCAGTACTTACTGGGCCAGAACCGCCGCCACGATGCGGAGCGCGCCCTCCGCTGGCTGCGAGGTCCTGATGCCGATCTGTCTGCTGAACTTGAGGATATGCAGAAGGATGTAAGTCTATCTTTAATATTTTACTAAACTTCTTTTAAAGCCAAGGATACACGAGGGGACAAATGTGTCAAGCGAAGCCGGCCGATTTCGCCTGACATATCTGGCGACATCGCGCGACTTATATGTATATGTTGTTGATGTATGATGTTGCCAGACATGTCGAGCGAAGTCCGGCAACGTCGCGCTACTTCACCCGATATTGCTGGGGACACGTGTCGTGGGACATTTGTCCCCTAGTGTATCTTTGGCTTGACACTCGCGACCTGCCCCGGCTTCCCACGGTTGCAATGCTGTTTTTTTGCCTTATAATATATCGCACTGCTGGGCAAAGGCCTCTTCTTCCGCCTCTATTCCCTATCTCGAGCATGCACCTGCCAATCGCCTTAAAAGTATTCAGATCGTCCCGCCATCTTCATGTGAAAAAGTGTTCAAACACTCAAATATAGTTTAAGCCAGTATTTATCAAAGTAACGGATAAAAAATAAAAAATGTGGGTTACCCCTTAGAGATAGCCATGTACCATCAGACCATCACAGACTTTTATGTAGCCTTTTTAAGGCGTACGATATTGTAGAATACTAATTTGAAATATCTCGTAGGGTTCAGCCAGCATTTGCAATATAAGCGCAAATAAGCGTGCAATTACCTTCACAGAATAGAATTAAATAAAAAAATTACCAATGTTGACAAATAACGATGTAACAAACAATAAAAAACTGTTTAGGTGGTTTTGTCAACATCTACTGGACTTCAAGAGCCTATTTCACCAATAGAGGAGGTATCAGATGTCTCTTTCAAATTGGTTGTTCCGTAAACGTCCCAATGCTCGACATTGAACTTTTGTCTTGTAACACCCTTATTGCTTTGACATTGGGTGCGCATGCCATGCACTAGTGCACATTCAACATCCTTCAAGCACTCAGACGTTTACCTAAAGCTCCTCACTAACAGTGGAATCGGAGCGGCGCAGCGCGGTAGCGTGCAACGCATATTTCCCGGCCGGTGCGATGTGCGCGCTCTTTCGTTTGATTCCGAATATTACAACCGATACCGTGACACCACCGCGCCGCGCCGCCCCGCTTCCGCTGTCAGAGCGTTTGGAACTATATATAGGGTACAGTCGACCAAGAAATTGGTCTACCCCCTCAAGATCGATATTCATTTGAACCTCATGAAACAACATGGTCGATTTCCCCTCGCCATAATATTATGACAGTGACAATGTCAACGTTGTGATAATTTTGATCTCACAGAAACTTTCGTCAAAAGTGGTAGACCACTTTTTTGGCCCACCGTACAATAACGTAATACTGTGGTAGCTACAACCATACGTAATACAGTGGGTGTGAGGACCGTGAGGGTTTTAGGTATTATTTTACCTCTAGTGGTGGAACTTAACAGTAAGTATAGAATGAGGTATTTTAGTACAATTACAATGGTGGTGGTGGTATTACTAAGGAAGCGGTAGTAGTTTTAGTATTAGCTGTCAAAAACTGACTCAGACCACGCGTGGGACGAAATGTGGACAGACGACACTATGACAAACTAATAATCCGAGCATCTGATAGTTTTGGGGAAGCTATTTTACGTAGTTGACTCACGAATCTATACCTAAAATCTGTATAAGCGCAGAAGTATGTCAGAATAGAAGCGAATAGCGTTCTGTTGTCTCTACCTACCCCGCAGGGAATAAGGCATGATGTTTTATGTACTTAGTTACTAAGTTGAAGGAGTAGTTACGTAAGATGCTAGAAAATTACATGTGTAGGATGATTATTTGCATGATTATTGATGGTTTCGAGTATACTTGATATAAGTATGAAAAAAATGCCTCATAATCCCACATTACTTCAAGTTATTCGTTTTGCATTGATCAATCTGAAAATAATCCTCACCAAATTTTCTAGCATCTCACAGAAGTAAATACATAGTGATAACAAATGTACCAGTAGTAAATAGTATTAGTATAGTATTGGATCAGTAGTAACATTAAACTACCGTGAGACTCGTCTTGGAAACTATACGGATAACTTACATGTTTCGAGCTAATCCGTAGCCCTACATTTAGGAGCCGCGGCGGCTACTGCCAAACGCGCACTGCTCGCCACCGCGTGCGAACAGAACGAATTAGCCCAAAACGTGAGCTAAACTCGATTTAAAACGTGAGCTATCCGTATAGTTTCCAAGAGTAGGTAGAGTTAATATTGTAAAGAGATTAAACCTCCTTACCTCTTTTCAGGTGGACACAGCCGCGCGCCAGAGAGCCGGCATGCTGAGCATGGTGAGCAACCGAGCGTCCCTCATGGCGCTCATCTGCTCCCTCGGCCTCATGTTCTTCCAACAATTCAGCGGCATCAACGCCGTCATCTTCTACACGAACAACATCTTCAGTGCCGCCGGCTCCAACATCAACCCCGTCATTGCCACCATCATCGTCGGCGTAGTTCAGACTATCGCCACTTACATCTCTTCACTCCTCGTGGAAAAAGCTGGCAGAAGGATTCTCCTCCTCCAGAGTTGTGTCATCATGGGTCTTTGCCTCATCGTATTGGGTATCTTCTTCAAAATACAACACACTAACACTCAGGACCTTAGCTCGTTTGGGTGGATCCCATTAGTCTGTTTGGTGTTATTCATCGTATCTTTCTCTCTAGGCTTCGGTCCTATCCCTTGGATGATGATGGCTGAACTCTTCGCCGTTGAATTCAGAGGCACAGCTTCTGGTATTGCTGTGATCTTCAACTGGTGCTTGGTCTTCATTGTTACCCTCTGCTTCCCCATCATGCAGGAGATTATTGGCATCTACAGTTGCTTCTGGTTCTTCGCTGGATTCATGGTCATTTGTATATTCTTCGTCTTCTTCCTCATTCCCGAAACTAAGGGGAAGACTGTCTCCCAGATTCAGACGATACTTGGTGGCAGGAAATAGAGCTGCAACGAAGACCAAGACGGTATTTTTTATCTCTAGCACTGTGATGAGAAAAATGTGGTAACATAATATCGCTGGTGTAAGCTAGAATTTGATTTACGATTAGGTTTTGGTACCTTTGATACGCTGGTGTCTGAAATATCTGTTCAGAGAATTTGGTGTAATTTCGTATTCGAATGACATGGTACGTATTTTGGAATCGTGATATTTCAGGCATAAGCGCTTTAATGTAATACTTTAGTTAAAATTTCGCACAGCTCCTAGTCATTTGTTTTATACCACCGCCCAAAATATTTCGCGAGCTTGAATGCAGATTTTATACGCGCGTTCGATCGCTTTGCATACTTCATCACCTTCTCACACCCCGTTTTGAACATTTGACGGAAGAGAAGGCGAGTGTTTCTGCGAACACTACGCGAGTTAAATAGATAGAAATTGTCAAATGTCACGATATTGAGATTTATCTTGATTCTAAATCAGATGCTCCATTATTAAATTATTATAGACAGACCACGTAACTAAATTCTCTCCCGCGCGGTACAGGGGTGAGGGGCATGACGAGAAAGGAGGCTGAGGGAGGTGCGGGCGGCGGGCGCGACCTGAGCACATCGCACATCTCAATGATGAGATGAGATGATCTCATTTCGGCCGCGACGCAAGTCGCAAGCTAGCGGTCGCAAGTGCTAACGGACACTTTTGTGAGAGGGACACATGAGATTTAGTTTTCAAGATGAGTCGGAACTATCATCGAAAATAAAATTAATAATTAATATAAGCAAATGGTTCTTAACGTATACGAATACTTTTGAAAAACAAAGCTGGATATAGCTAAACTTTGTAGAACATACATACATACATATCCTCACGCCTGTATTCCCGAGAGGAGTAGGCAGAGCACATGAATTCAAAAATCCAGTGCCACGTTTAGCGATTTCAGAGCAACCAGATGATCAAACGTGATACTGCATTGACAGGTTGCTAGCCCATCGCCCACAATACACTAACCCTTTCCCAGAGCCGACTCTTACGACACCCACGGGAAGAAAGGGGGAGGTGCTATTCTAATCCGGAACCACACGGGATAGAATATCTTTGGAGAAAAATGATAAAATCAATTCGTTTATCACCATGACATCAATCTTAAGTACTGTCTAAAGCATATTTTGGCACTTGTGTATCACGTTAGTCCCGCCCGCTGCCCGCCTCTCCCTCAGTCCCCTTTCTCGTCATGCCCTCCGCCCCTGTACCGCGCGGGCGAGGACCCAGTTACGCGGTCTGTCTCTAGAAGTAAGTCTCGATATCGTAGCTATTGAAAATAAGTAAACACCTGCAGGATAGAGAAAGCTAAAAGATTTTGTTTCAAGTTGCAGCTTTACTTTTGTTTTGTCTAGAATATTCTTAAAATCAGAAACACGATAAAAATAGTATTTACTTAGTTATTTATAAATTTCCCAATTTAGATTTCGCACGAAGCATTTTTTACCGGACGACATTTTAGCCTAGTTTGTTGAATGATTGTGTAGAAAGATACTCAAATTTTATTGAGGGTAGTTTAGAAGACTGTATTTTGTATTCTAATTTGAATATTACTTTACTGTGTAAAATAAAATGAGAGAAACAAGATCAATATTTTAATAAATGATCATAATTATGTACTTATTTAAATGTTTTAACTGTAGATAATAATATTTATAATGATAACGTGCCAAATAAGTGAGTTTTAGTTTTAATTAAGTGTTTTAATGATGTTAATTTTATTAATGTAACTGGTAATGCAAGAATTGTAATAAATCGCATTTTTACGTAAATGTTTGTTTTCATTTATGTCCACACGTTCCAAAAAGAAAATAAAATAATGGCTCTCAAAACTTTATTTTTAAACACAATTCCAAAACTCTGAAACAACCTTTACATAATTTGTAAATAAATAAATCGATCATATTTAAGTGCATCAAAAAGCAAGACTTATTGTTGGACCTCACTTGAGTCGAAACAAAAAAACATTTTATATTTGAAACTGAAAATGAAAAAGCACGATATTTGGAAAACTTTCTAACAAAGCACAGAATTTACCCCTAACAATTCACTGGAACATAGAGGAAGACAACGAAGGACACTCCTTGCAGATCGTTCTCTTTTCAATATCATCAACACGTGATGACAGTTCCATTATATGCCTCTCAATTGTCTTGACGTCAGTACGGAACCCGGTCACTGTAGCGTCCAGTTCAGTCAAATACTGGATCTTATTGCACAGCTCGTCGTACTTCTGTGCGATATAGTCCCTCGCGTTCTGTGAATCTTCTAACTCCTTATCAATCTTGTGAACGATTTCATACTTCAATTCGTCGAACTTCGATTCCAGACTTGGCCCAAGTAAGTGAGCACCCTTTATGGCTATTTCTTCATCTGTGTTCAATTTATCAGAGAATTTGATGTGGCAGGCCATTGTTTAGTTATTTTTGATGCATGTACGGAATAATTTGAGGTTTTCGTAGCTAGCGCGCATTGCTGATGATGTGACGTGACGTTCAAAATAAAACGATTGGCTAAATGACAGCTGTTTGGTTTTCGTTTGGCTTGAGAATGTTAGCTGCCAGTATTTTTGTTGTTTATGCCGCTAAAGTAAAAAGGTTTTCCTTTTTTTAGAAAATGACCAGTTGGGTTAGCTGAGCGGTCCTATAGCTTTGCGAAATAAAAAGAGATAGGTACCTACTATAAATATTTTTACTAGCAATAACTGGCAATCACACCAAATTACACGGTTACCGCACTTAAGTAGTTAGGATACTTTAGTCAACGAACATCGTCCTTACACTACACTGTCCGCTGATCTTCTTATACAGGATGGCCGGAAATTTTTCCCGGAATTCTCATGTAAAAAAAAATACGAAAATCTGAAAACATTTCCCAGTCCCAGTATTCCGGCTCTCAGTAAAGTAGCATCGCAATGAAACGATTGCAGGTGCGTACGCGCCGGTCAACGGGACTTGCGTACGGGACGTAAGGTAGGTGAAACACAGGGCGCAATGATCAGAAAAGGGATAAAACATTTTGTTAAGTAAAGTTAAAAAAAATACTACATATCGGTTGCAAAGAAAGCATAAAGTACAAAGGCGGACTTATTCCAAAAGGGATCTATGCCAGTCAACCCTTGAGCAGTAGAGTGTCTCTCACAAAGTCAATAATCTACCTACCACATTTTTAGGAATACAGACGTAATGTAATGTATGTATGTATGTCGTCCCATATCTAATGTTGACTCGTCGCATCCAGGAAGTGATAACATTCAATTCAGGAATTTGGCACCGACCGTCGAAATAACAGTCCGCGCTGTTTACAAACGGAACGTCACTGTGTTTCGTATAAGGAATAAAGTTTGACAGTGTAAAGTAATAGTGTAAAGTATAACTCTACTGTAAGTATAAACATGTAATGTGGTATTTCATTGCAGATTGCTTTGTTTTTATAAAAGATTTTGCAGCGTGGGACTGATATTATTTCAATAGTGTAGGCAAGGCATAATTTGTTTTCACGAGTTCGATTTCTGCTTGCAGTGGTGTTGAAAGAAAAAGAAAAGAAAGAAAGAAAGACATTTATTGACAACAATTTGACACAGACATAATAATGAACTTATCTAAAATACATAAATTA
>BHDV01069988.1:39060-70815 GCA_005406045.1 Adoxophyes honmai | reverse complement strand
TTATTTTAACCGTTTCAATCGAATTCAAGGGGGGGGGGTGACACCTACAATATCCGCCCCGGGTGTCACCCATGCTAGCTACGCCACTGATAAAGAAGAAAAGTTATGGTCATTAAGTAGGTATAATGAAGTTCATGTGTGGTGTACATACATACATACACAATACATATTCTCACGCCTGTATTCCCATCAGAGGTAGGCAGAGCACATGAATTCAAAAATCCAGTGCCACGTTTTGCAAATTCATGGTAACCAGAAGGTTAAACGTGATATTGCAGTGACAGGTTGCTAGCCCATCGCCCACAATACACTAACCCTTTCCCAGAGTCGACTCTTACGACACCCACGGGAAGAAAGGGGGAGGTGCTATTCTAACCCGGCACCACACCACACGGGGTATGTGTGGTGTAGGGTTAGAATAACACCTCTCCATATCCAGAGGCGACTAAGGATATTTCCAGTGTCTGATTTAAGCGATAGGCTAGCAACCTGTCACTATTTTACCTCTTCCATCTGTTTTTAAACCAAAAATTATGCGAAGTGGCTACTAAACGTGGTATAGTTATTTTTTCGTCTGTCACTTTACTGCTCCTGTCCCTGCGTGTCCTCTGCCAACCCCTTTGAGAAAGTCTTGCGTGATTGTACGGTCGACCAAGAAAGTGGTCTACCACTTTTGACAAAAGTTTCTGTGAGATCAAAATTATCACAAGGTTCACATTGTCACTGCCATAATATTATGGCGCGGGGAAATCGACCTTGTTGTTTCATGAGGTTCAAATGAATATCGATCTTGAGGGGGTAGACCAATTTCTTGGTCGACTGTACGTGAAAGTTTCAGTTCCAACCGAAACTGGAGCTTCTGATGAAATCAGGTTTTGGTATCGGTTTTAACACGTAGTTTTGATACGACACTATTTCCATAAATGCCTTACGAGACTGGCGTCAAGTTTTATCTTGTTTTGAAGGGCTCTCATACATCGATAAGCGGATTTGTTTATTGTAAGGACATTAATTATATTACATTCAGTAGTCTGCCAGCTCAGCTTTGCATAGGTCCAGGGGTTGATAAGGTAAGCATTTATACTACCACATACATACATATTCTCACGACTGTATTCCCAAGAGGGGTAGGCAGAGCACATGAATTCAAAAATCCAGTGCCACGTATAGCAATTTCCGGGTAACCAGATGGTTAAACGTGATATTGCAGTGACAGGTTGCTAGCCCATCGCCCACAATTACACTAACCCTTTCCCAGAGTCGACTCTTACGACACCCACGGGAAGAAAGGGGGAGGTGCTTTTCTAACCCGGCACCACACGGGGGATTATTTATACTACTAAGTCACACGTAAGTCATAAACAGAAGTATTTGCTTCCGACGTAAAAATTTTAATGCGCGCTCTACACTCGCGACGCGAACACCCGCGAACGCCCGCGAAAGCCGCGAATCGCGAGTGTAGATGTTGTTCACGCCTTGTGTTCGCGCTTAGTTATTATGCGTGAGCCGCTGCGTAAATTCACGCCGTGAATTCACGGCGCGACTTCGCGCCGCGAGTGTAGAGCGGGCTTTAGGTATATTCGGGCAGATGTTATGCCCTGGGGACCGAAGTCCAAAGGGAGAAAGTTGTAAATTGTATTAAGCAACCGAAAACTTTAGAAAATTTTCAACATAAAGATTCAATATTTCGATTGCCAAACGAGAACAAAATACAGTCGTCGTATTAGTCACTTTTCCCGCTATTTTCATTTCGAAAATTGATTTACTTGCCAGTTAAAGAGCTGTGCGGTCTCGGGATAGAATAACACTTATCTGTTTCTTCCGTGGATGTCGTAAGAGGTGAGAGGTGACTAAAGAAACAGGTTGAATTGAGGTATGCTTTCGGCGACAGGCTAGCAACGTGTCTCCTCTATTATACTACCTCTTCCATCTGTTTTTCAAACTAAAATTATAATAGAAGTGGCTGCGATACATGAATTAGTCATGGGTTTCTCTATGTCATGTTTCGTGTGCTCTGCCTACCCCATTTGGGAACACAGGCGTCATTGTATGTGTAAATTTTGTTTACGTTTGGATCATCCCTTAGCGCGGCGTTTATCCTCAGTTTAAACTTAGAGCGTTCGTCGTCTCTTTCTCTCACACTTGGAGAGAGCAGGACAATGGTTTTATATCGGGACTAAAACACTGCCATAGCAGGACGTGTCCGATATTTAGCAACTGATATACAAATAACACGTTCAAGTGCCGTTTATCTATCACTTGGACACACCACGCGGCCGTGTTGGTCGCATTTGTAAGTACTATTTATCAATTAATAAAAAATACACTGTAACTTCTAATCTGTGGTCAGGAATTGCTTATTCGGAATGATACGTCTTTATTTTTAATTTAGTTTGTTCATTGTTAAATGTAATGTTGCCAATTTGGGAAGAGTGTGCATGTTTAACCTGAATTGTGATTTCGCCTTTTATTCTAAACGACGTAAGGTCTGTGAATTTTACCGCGAAAATATTAATGCTCGATGCAACCAGTGAGAACGATTTTTAATAGTCGATTTTGTATCCTATTACTGGTCAAAACATTACTTACCTATCTTATGCGCTTTTCTTGTCTATTGTGCATAATTATACCATTAAATTCGGAAGGTATCCAAAAAGGCAGAATCTCTATCTCGCTCTACTCTTTTTTTTCTATCTTCCATCAACGACTCTTACAGTTATTTTTACTACATATAGTTATGGTTTTGAGAACATATATTATTGTGTATTGTGTCGTGTACTCTTTTTCACCTCATTTGGGAGTACATGCGTCATGATTTTGATTATGTATATTACATTATACAGTCTTGGGCAAAAATGTCATTTGCGACTTCTCATAAAAAAAAACATTTTTTTTTGTTTTGCTGATAAGTTTTATTCTTCGTGCCGGTCAACTACATTTCCATGAATTAAATATGCGTTTTATTTTTTGAAAATAATTGAAATTCTATAATTGAGAGGAGTTTTTTTAAACAGATTGCACCTAATTTCACAAGAAAATATCTTCCTCGAATTAATACTTGTTAATCGTGGCATTAAATAATAATATCTAATCGCGTGGATTAACGGATCATCATTCACTTTCTATTCGCCAATGATTTGTATTAATAATCTTGATTTAATAATAAGCCTTAGGTTGACAATAAGTAAGCCATTTTTATCGTGACATTTATTCTAGTAGTTGCTGTGTGGTGTCGGGATAGAATAACAACTCTCCTTTTTTTCCGTGGATGTCGTAAGAGGCGACATATGGTTTAGGTATGCTTTAGGCGACAGGCTAGCAACCTGTCACTGTTCTACCTTTTCCATCTTTGCAAAAACTATGCGAGAAGTGGCTGCGAATCGTGATATGGTCATAATCGTGGTTTTCTCTATGTCACGTTTCGTGTGCTCTGCCTACCCCATTTGGGAACACAGGCGTGATTGTATGTAATGTATGTATCTATTCTAGTCTCCGGCATCTAACTCGGCAAGATTTTAAGCAGTGCTGGTAAGTTCGCGCACCACTTTTTTCGTGGTGAAGTGATGCGCGAACGTAGGTACCCCCACTACTTAAAACGTTGCCAAATTATATGCCGGGGGATGCATAAGATGCACACAATGGTCATAGGTCTATATTTTGAACCCCAATGAATAGACGTCCCTTTTCCACACTCTTATACTAACAGGTATATTTCATGGAAAAACAAGTATCAAAAGTTAAAAAAATCATTGTATTCCTCAAAGTAGATCATCAAACTTGAATTCCCAAATGGGACAGACACACAAAACGTTACCTACTTATACAAAAATGTGAATTACATAGCCAGTCCTATCCTAGCCCAATTTTAGGTATAGTCCCCGGCAAGTTAGATGGCAAGATGTTTTGTAGTGGGTGCAAGATGACTATTTCTTCACCTAAAAAAGTAATGCAAAAATATATATCACGCTTGTATTTCTTAATGGGGTAGGCAGAACGCACAAAAGACTCCATACACAAAACCAAGACTATTTTATGTTCAGTGTCCACTTCGACCATTGTTTTTTAAGTTTCGAGTTGGTAGGTATAATACTTAGTAACAGGTTGCTAGCCTATCGCTTAAATTAACCTTATTCCTTAGTCGCCTCATACTAACAACCACGGAAGAAATAGAGGTGTTAGTCTAAATCAAAATCTGTACAGGTTGTATTATCTAATTATTGAGTTTACATTTCAAAGTTACAACATAGTGGCAAGGTCGCATTATCTATTTGGGTCCGATTTCAATCATATTACTATCTTACTACTAATTTATTGATAATTTCGCTGAAAACTTTGATTTGCAATAACATGGTGACACGGCCAGATAACCCAGTGGTTAGAGAACCTGACTGTGAAGCTTGAGGTCCCGGGTTTGAGTCCCAGTCTGGGTAGATGTCTGTAAGACGAATACGAATGTTTGATCTCCAGTCTTGGATGTTAAAATCTTTATACCCATAACATAACACAGGCAGGATTTGATGGGCCTTAGATTCAAACAAAAATTCTAAGTCTTGATCATTTGAATCTTCCGTACTTAATTTGTGTTTCTTTTCCACTGAATAATTTGTACTTTATGAACTACATTCAGCTGTTTTACTTAATATTAACACGTTCGCTGCGATATTAGGCCTATGGGCCTAATACGGCGTCGACTCCCAGTCGGTGCGGGAGGAAAATATGGTGTACTCACGTTCGTGCGAAGCGTGTATTTCGTAGATTGTTCAGAGTACAAAGGAGACAAATATAGCTTTGTGAATATTTAAAAAAGGGCTACTAGTTCTGATAATAAAAATAGTATTACGCTTTTAGACCTAATATCGCACTGAAAAATAAAACGGTAATTACTTGCGAATATTAGGTCTGAAGGCCTAATATAAAATAACAGGCATATCAACCTAATGTCGCACTGATTGGAGGACATTTTAAGTTAGTGTTGTGCTGTGTAGTGGTTAGTGCATGACGTCATTACGATATTGGCATGTTATTTAACAGTGATAGTGCAAAACGTAAGATAACACTACTTGGGAGTATTATTATTCAACCGGGATCAAGTACTGGTGCACTTTCAAGATCAACAAGCCCAAAAAAATCTGAAAAATAAAGAAATCTCTTTGTGTTTAATGCCAAAAAAGATATTGTGTAAATGTTACATGCAGGTATAAGTTGTGTTTTTTAAACACTATAAAATGTTACCTGCAATAAACATATTTTATTACTTTACTTATCGACTATTTTTCCCCCATCACTAATATAAACCTTAAATATGGCATTGATTAGGTGCGGTATTAGGTCTAAAAACCTAATGTTTTTTTTTACGTTTTTCTCATATATAACAATTGGGAACCTCGGGCGAAGCCAGTGGGGCATAAATATACTCAATTAAAACAGCATAGATACCAAATTTGCGTGATTTTATTGATTTTCAGAGAAATAATTGAAGTTATATCAACCTCTACCCTTAAAGGTCTTTAGACCTAATGCCGCACCACCCGAAAGTGTATGTCTTAGGCATTTTGACCTAGTAACGCACTAGAGGGAAAACTTGAAGAATTGTTACCGCAGCTAAGCTTTATTGATCATCCAATCTATATTCTGTTCGAATTTTTTGATGTTTTCTCTGGAATCCAAAGGTAATGTTTTGGTACTGGCGATGCCATGGATTTACGTACAAATGTGTGAGGATTTGATTGTTGAAATTTATATGTGCAATAAACGGAGTATAAATCACACATACATACATATTCTCACGCCTGTATTCCCAAGAGGGGTAGGCAGAGCACATGAATTCAAAAATCCAGTGCCACGTTTAGCAATTTCAGTGTAACCAGATGGTTAAACGTGATTATTGCAGTGACAGGTTGCTAGCCCAGCGCCTACAACTGAAACTGCGCCACTGACCCTTTCCCAAAGTCGACTCTTACGACACCCACGGGAAGAAAGGGGGAGGCACTATTCTAACCCGGCACCACACGGGGCAAATATAAAACAGTAATGTAATAATGTTAGATATTCTCTAACATAAGGCGCCACTGCGCCAACCGAATTCTCGTGCTGTCAGAATTAGCTGTCGTTTAGTATAAATAATTTGATAGCTCGACACAGCTCATCGATGAGTTTAATGGGTTTGAGAATAACACCGCCGGGACTAAATTAAGCGAGATAGTGCTAATCAAATAGCAGATAAGTCTGGCAATCACAGCCATTGATAAAAAAAACGATCCCGATCAGTATACAGTTTTATCAATAAACATTGCTTTATTATCTTGCACATGTAGGGCAATGGCGTCGTTGGAATGTAACTAATAGCATACATACATACTTACATCGCGCCTGTATTCCCTAACGAGGTAGGCAGAGCGCACGAAACGCTACATAGACAGAACCATGGCTACATGGCCAATTCCAGCATATTTTTCTAGGATTTGAGTTGGCAGGTAAAATAGTGACAGGTTAAGCCTAAAATATACCTCAGCCTAATTTATTAGTCGCCTCCTAAGACATCCACGGAAGAAATGGAGAGGTTCTATTGTAAACCCGACACCAGACGGTACCTAATAGCAACGTATTTTTTTTTAATCATGCCATGTGGTGTTCTGTTTATAATAGCACCTAGCACAGCCATAAGAAGTCGACTGCTGAACATAGGCCTCCCTTTAGACTTCTATAACTACCTACCTGTTGGAAGCGACCTGCATCCAACGTTTTCCGACGACATTTATCAAGTCGTCTGTCCATCTTGTAGATGGACGCCTACACCGCGTTTGCTGGTTCCCAATAAATAGTGATCGGTTATCAAAAAATCGATAAGCAAATGTTTTTCAATGCGTAAGGGTTACTCATGCTAATTGTAGTAAACAGGATGAGCTATAGCTGATTATAATAACAAACAAACGGCAATCTCCTACTTCTTTATTAACACATTCACATTCGCTTAAGATAAGGTAAAATTACCAATGCTCGACGCCTCAACGCCCAATAGATGACACCCATCTGTCACCTATCTTACTATGACATAAGGACATAAGGTTGCAAGTGTATTGGGCCAGTGTCGAGCACAGGGACGTTTACTTTACAGCCTGGTTACAGACGGCCGGGCAGCGATGTCTTAGTGATAGGGTCCTGTCTTTATCCTTTTGCGTACGGAGTCCTAAAAATGGTAAAATTCGCAGGAACTATAGCCCAAGTCGTTTAATACTGAGAAGAGACCTGTACACACAGTGTGACGTATCACTTTCAAATAAAAAAAAAACTTCAATCGCTTCGGATTTACTATGGTATAGACCTACGTATTCCTAAATGAGGAATCAACGGTAAATTGCACTCTCTTGTGTTATTCAATAAAGTATATTTGAATTTGACTCTCCATGCCAAACTTGTAACCATTCTTATAACGATGGGGGTTAAAAATACCCATAGCAAATGCATTTGCACAACTCGTTTGACGGGTCAACAATGTCCTATTACTGTCAAGTTTACAGCTTTACCATCGCTGTTGATTTTCCATATCGACTTTCCATGTTGCAACGAGCAACTATTTGTTGCAAATAAACAAACACATTAAGTATGTGCATGCATATACCTTATACATAATGGAAAATACACATAATAACTGCATTCTTACTGCATATTAGATTGTTAATGCGTTTTTAATTCTATGCAGTAAAGTTGATGTCAGTCTTTGCAATTGTTTTTGCATATTATAAGCTTTAAACTCTGTTTACCGGAAGAACAGATATATGTACCTACTTAAATTATTATCAAACCGCGCTTAGAAAGGGATTGAGTTCATATGTCATTTTTGAACTAAACGCATGATATGACATTGTCAGTGGTAGAGTATGCAGATAAAGTAAATTGTTATTTTGGTACAATGAATTTCTAAAGCATGGAAAAAATATCAAATTATGTAGCGTTTTTCTATTGATTTCCGTTAGCATTAAAAGATAATACTTCAGATCAAATAGAGTTACTTTCTTAAACCTGTATCGTTTTTAAAGTATTTATTTGTATTTTTATTTGTGTATTTTTGAACAGCTACGCCAATTTGATAAAGCGAAATAATGTGTTTAGTGACAGATTTGACAGATATGATATTACAATTTTTTATTTAAAAAATGACAGTATATCGAGAATAGAGTTTAAAATTTATTAAGTACAATTGTGCTAACGGTACTCTCGAATCCCTTTCTAATCGCGGTTCGATAATACGCACAGAAGGTCCTCTCCTCAGTCTCCTCAACATGTTCCATAATCCAGCCTAATACGTTGGGGCGTATGCAGTGGGCTGCAGGCCTCCTCTCAGTATGAGAGGGCTTGGGCTATAGTTCCCCTATAGATAGGGAACGGCACACACAACATTTAATTACTTACCTCATTCAGTGCGTAACTTTTTTCATGATGTTTTCCTTCACCGAATAGCTCATGGTAAATGTCAAATTAGATTTTACCCACAAATTCCGAAAAATTCAGAACCCAGAAGTCAAATAAAAGAAAAAATACGTTTACAATACATACATACATACATATCCTCACGCCTGTATTCCCAAGAGGGGTAGGCAGAGCACATGAATTCAAAAATCCAGTGCCACGTTTAGCGATTTCAGGGTAACTAGATGGTTAAACGTGATATTGCAGTGCCAGGTTGCTAGCCCATCGCCCACAATACACAAACCCTTTCCCAGAGTCGACTCTTACGACACCCACGGGAAGAAAGGGGGAGGTGCTATTCTAACCCGGCACCACACGGGAACGTTTACAATATTTTATGCTAATCTATCTAACGAAGTAAATAGCTTTTTTTAGTCACACAACTATCGCCAGGGGGAGGCTATTACTACCAGTACACACTTTTACAGTGCAAAAACAACTCATAACACCCCGATATGCATTTAGACAACTTCATACGAGTGTGGAAAGTGTATTGTTATGTTAAACAGGCCAGATAACGGACACTTCATTGACACTTGACAGTCCTTGATTGCCATTGTCATACAGATATTTTACATTTTAAGGGGCTTATCGCTGCCGTGTAATGTTACACACAAGCATTTTTTCCGTGGATGTCGTAAGAAGCGACTGAGGGAATAGGTTAAGGTATATTTTAGATGACACGATAGCAATCTGTCACTGAGTGAGTTTCAAAAAAATTGTACATAAATTAAGGGTTAATAAAAACAAAATCACGATCGCGTCTTTTGTGTAACGAAAATTACCTATACAAAATGTATGGGTAATTGTCATACACCGGTTTCGCGGGGGCAAAAATGTACTGACGTTTAAAAGTGCGAGGACACAAACTATAATTTAAAATAATTTTATTAGTTGATATCGATAAAAATGACGTACAACCATTGTGTAATTCAAACTTAGCCATTAGTTTAGTTATGATAATACATACATACATACATCCAATCACGCCTATGTTCCCAAATGGTGTAGGCAGAGCACATGAAACGTGACATAAACAAAACCTTGATTATGACTACTTATATCAAGCTTCGCAGCCACTTCTAGCGTAGTTTTAGGTTTACAAAGATGGAAGATGTAGAATAGTGGCAGGTTGGTAGCCTGTCGCCTAAAACACACCTAAACCTATTTCCTTAGTCGCCTCTTACGACATCCACGGAAGAAATGGAGAGGTGTTATTCTATCTCGATACCACACGGCAAAACATTATGATACCTAATGATGGTTAAAAATTTATTTTTATCAATGTCGATAAACTTAGTCGATATTTAATTAAGCACTAGCACTGGTACATTTTTGCCCCCGCGAAACCGGTGTATGGTAATTGTCGTTACACAAAAGAATCAATTAACTTTTGTTTTTATTAAAGCCCTTAAGAGGAAATATGCCGGTCGAAGGAATTGAAAAATAGGTATTTGCTAAATCTATAGCTGTCGCGCCGTGACCTGCCCAGACGACGTCGAGTGCGATAAGAACAACTACAGCTCGGACCGAAAATACCTATAAAAATTATTCAAAAACAACGTTTCGTAGTCCCCTGATTTCTTCTCCAAAACTTAACCGATTAAATATGTTTTTTCATTAAATGATTAAAAAATTTCATAACTGTGTTTCTATGTTCTTATATTTTGATATAATTGTGTTAAAATTGGTTTCTAGAGGTTTGAACACAGTGGAAAAAACTTACCAATTTTTCATGTTTTTGAAGGTTAATATCTCCTTTAGTAATTCAATAAAGAAAAAAAGGAAAACATAGGAACATGCTAATATATCATTAGATTGTTGATGTAAAAAATCATTGTTCTCCGGGTAATATCCAGCGAGGAATCAGGGGACTACGTTTCCATACAAAATATGACCGCTCCATGTCCTCTTAACTATGTACAATTTTTATGAAACTCACTCCACTGTAATTATCTACATATTCTACATAAAATTTACGTAGTAACTATTTAGTAATCTGTGATATAATGGCCGTGGTTTTATTGGAAACGTTTTGTGTGCTTAAAAAATCTGTAATGAAAAGAAAAATACGTAAATTTTAACGAAATTTCTGTCAACCAACGAAATTATCGTTAATAACCCCTCAAAATATTTAAGTTTGATACAAAATCCAAAGTTTAAAATAAACCTAGTTTCAATCGAAGCCTATAGGGTACTTTCTATTAGTTTAAGTCTGGGAAATTTTACATGAAGCAATATCGTGTAGCAAACGTATAGGAAAAATCATACAACTGTAAAAGTACTGCTGACACTACAAACTTATCTTTACAGTTGATGTCCTAGTAGACGTATGAGGACATTAGCAAAATTAAGTTTGCAATTCCGTTATCCTCGATGCATTAGCTTGATAACGACTAATGTACCTATAAATAGTACGGAACCCATGGTGCGCGAGCCCTGTTCACATTTGGTCGATTTTTAAGAAATGCGAGTAGAGAATTCAGCTCAATAAAGTTACTCAATCCGTACCAATATCTAAATGTGAAAGTGTGTTTGTTTGTTTGTCCGTCTTTCACGGCTAAATGGAGAGATGGATTGACGTGATTTTTTAGGTAAAGATAGTTTAGGGCATGGAGAGTGACATAGGCTACTTTTTGTCTCTTCAAAACCCCCCATTTTCCGAAAATGAGGGGTGGAAGTTTTCAATGTAGAAAGCTATAAATTGGTATGTGTGCTATCTTTTCTGTGATACCCCGAATTTAACGCGAGCGGAGCCGCGGGCAAACGCTAGTCATCTATAATTGTGACAGTTCTGTTTGCTCTCTGACATTCTGTGCAACGCCTGTAAGAGTTTTATAGCAAAAGTTTTCCATTTAATCTTCAATCAACATTGCTCAGGGAAAAGTGGCAGGCGCGTCTCTACTAGTGTTTTTTTTATTGCAACAATATTATAATAGTGCGCTTAGTGTCCATCTATGCATTCATTGTTTTTTAAGTCCTAGTTCACAAAAAAGTTACCAAAACCAATAAATAGCGTAGGTAATCAAAAGAAGCAAAAACGTCTCGTGCTTTTCTTATATTTCAATTCAAAGAAAATTGCGCTTCTCCATTTCTTCCGTATATTAAAAGGCGACTAAAATATGGCTAAGACACACTTTAGCCAACAGGTTAGGAATCTGTCACTATTATGCCCCTTTTAAGGTAAAAAATTGTACTCAAAAGTGGCTATGAAAAGTGAAACAGTCACGTTTTCTTGTGGCGTTGTGTTTGTTCTACATACCCCATTTAGGAAAACAAGCGTGATATTTGTGTGTGTGTGCGTGTGTGTGTCTGAAGTACGTCATTGTCTTGTTCAAGAGTACTCAATGCTTATAAATTTCCACTTCGCGACCTTGACATGATGACTTCCAATCGATGATTATACATTATCAGTCCGTATCAGATGTCAAATGAAGGTGACTAGTTTTCAAAACAACCCATCGAATGGATAGCACGAGCAAATAGAAATGTTCTCCATTTCATTACAAAGTAAATAACATTTACTTATTGGGTTTCTTACTCTTTACATACATACAGTCAGGGCAATTGGATGTTTACCAGGTTGAGATACTTCTAAAACTGGCCTTATTACTATTTCCAGCCAGTTGCATGACATAAATACTCAATTTTGAACTTCGTGGTGAAATTTGTCCTATAATTCGAACAAATTATGAAGGCGGTCAACCTGCTAAACGTTCAATTTCCTCGACTGTACATACAATCACGCCTATGTTCCCTAACGGGGTAGGCAGAGCACATGAAACATGACATAGACAAAGCCATGACTATTTCACGCTTCGCAGCCACTTCTACAATAATTTTAGGTTGGAAAACAGATGGAAGAGGCATATAGTAACAGGTTGCTAGCCTGACGCCTAAAGCAAACCTAAAACTATTGTCCTTAGTCGCCATTTACGACATCCAAGCAAGAAATGGAGAGGTGTTATTCTAAACCCGACACCACGCGGTTACGGAAAACATGAAGATTAATTAAAAAAATAGTATAACTTACTACAGGTTGATTTTTATCCTATTACGGATACAAAATACCTAAAACTAACTTTGTTTCTTATCCTTAGTTATAAATAGTTGTATTTTTAAGGAAGGAAATCAGAAGGAAAAGAATAAAACTAATTTAGCATGGCAGTCCCGTCAATCATCAGACTTGCCAACTGTTTGCGAGCAGCTTCCTTAGAGGAAACGTGTCTCAAAACTCGAGATGAAAATGCGACAGTAGACAGATGAGAACAGTAGCGCTATTGTCTAACGCACCAAAAATCTAAATCGTGTTTAATTTGACAGTTTCAGAGTTAGTTTGTTTTGAAATACATCAATTTCGAGGGGATTTTTGATTCCAACTATTAATATAATAACACCTCCATTTCTCCGTGAATGTCGTAAGAGGCGACTAAGGAATTAGGTATATGCACGCTTTTGCCAATGAATTAGCAACTTGTGACTGTTATAAAACCTCTTCCATCTGTTTCAAACTTAAAACTATGCTAGAAGTTTCTTCGAAGTGTGAAATGGTCACAATCTTGGTTTTGTCTGTGTCACGTTTCGTGTGGTCTGTTGTTTTATGTATGTGTTCAGTGTGCATTTTACACATTTTTCCAATCGCTGTTTGACTATTTGGTTTTCATAAATAAACTAATCATTACTTGATATTTATTGACTAACTAAAGAAAAACAAATTTCCATAGACAAGTTGTGTTGCCTGTGTCAAAAATCAGTTCCAATGAAACTCCGCAAAATGGTTGCACCTTAAATAAGTGTAAACTTTTTAAACTGACCGGTGAAGTCCCTAATCGTTTGTAATCATTTTATCAGGAAACCAAGCAGTTAGAAACTGCATTTTATATCAGACAGATTATGATCAGTTAATTTTCGTGAGAGATTTTATCTGTTTCCGCTATGCCGGGACATCGAAAACGTGATCACGAATGACTGTTCTAGACATGATTATAAGTAGGCAGTACTTTAATTGAGATGTTGTTTACTATCAATGATGTTATTATTTTTTATTACTTTGTTGTTTTTTACCTGTGGTCAAGTGGTTACTATTCTCAATTTTATAAAAGTAATGCACTTGTCGATGTAAGATGCCGGTTTGAATAGATTTCTATAGATTAATTCACAGCTAAATTGTGATGAACTCTAACCACACGGTATAATGTATGACTTTACACGACTGTAATGTAATTTACACAAAAGTCGTTGCTTATTTTATTGTGAAACGAATTAATTTCGTAAAAAAAACTACTCATATCGAGCTAAACAGCATTCAATTCGATGTAGTTTTCGATTAATTACACGTTTTCTTCGTACATAAAGTGGTTGTTAACCAAATTATTTGGTTGTAAATATAACATAAGCAAAGAATTTTACATACATACATACAAAAAGTAGACATCCCTATTATTTGTAATGACTTTGGCATCGTGATAACTTATCTGCTACAGGGAACAAAATATTATGTCAAATATCTATAGTAGCGGAAAAGCATAATAAGATATCAAATGATTATTTCACTAAAAATTGAAAAAAAATAGAAAAAAAAAATAGTACATTTTTGTCGATAATTACATTTTACGTATATTTTCACTTACTAGGTATATTGCCACTGTCTCGCGAACCACACCAGATGTCATAAGGGATGTCGCTTTTTTTGTTTATAAAATTATTAAAACCCGATAAATGTAGTTACAAACTATGGCGCGTTGTCGTACTGTCCACAGTGGCTACACTGCGCAATGTTCCGGAAAAAGGAACTCGTGAGTCATATGCGCGCGCGCACCCTTGGCCGCTGTCATCGATCCTTAAATAATGCATTGTTCTCGCTAAAGACGTTTTATGAGTGTTTAAGGTGATGCGGAGTACATACTAATTATGTACAGATTTTTGTGGTAACCATTTTTTTTGTTGACATTCTTATGCCGTGTGGTGTTTAGAAAAATACCTTTCCATTTCTTCCGTGGATGGTAGGAGGCGACTAAGGAAATAGGTTAAGATATTTTTTTAGGTGACAAACTTTGAAAGATAGATGTGTGAATTAGTCATAATCTTGGTTTTGTCTATGTCCACTGCATTTGGGAACATAGGCGTGATTGTATGTATGTATGCAAAACGACAAACAACATGATTCAGTTTATGGTTTACTTATTTTACTGTCTAACTACTGCCCACTGTTGTTAGCTAAGTAGGCATAAATCTACAACAACTAGTAAATAAATAACTATGAAAACTGTAGTAAAACCTGCTAATTACAAGAAATAATAGTTTTTAACTCATTTGCCATGTCTTCGTTGCAACCGCGGTTTTGCGTTAAAAGTAACGAGTTAGTATTTTGTTTTATTCTAATCAGTATTGTTTGAGTTGTATGCGATAGAGTCCTGTGTTGTGTAGGTTTAAAAAAGTTGTTGTTTTTTTTTAATTTAGTGCGAGACACCAAACCGTAAATTGGACTGACAATTTACACATCAATGAGGAAAAGCCTGATCCCTATTAGTGAGTGGTTTATTTCAGCATTTATGTTGTTATCATCACGCGAAAGGGTAGGCAGAGCTCGCGAAACTTTACGCAGAATAAAAGGCTTTAACGCTCGCGATCAGATTTTATCAATGTCATGTTAAAGGTTCATTTATTTAAGTGACATAAATACTTTTTTTTACATATAATCACGCCTAGTTCCCAAGTGGCGTAGGCAGAGCACATGAAACGTTAAATAGACATAACCATGATTATGACTATTTCACGCTTCGCAGCCACTTTTAGCATCGTTTTAGGTTTGAAAACAGATGGAAGAGGTAGTATAACAGTGACAGGTTGCTAGCTTGTCGCCTGAAGAATACCTAACCTCTAACTTTTTTACGTGTGGAAAATGCGGCTAAAGTATCCCCTGGCTCAAGGCTGCACGGGGGGTAAATGGGGTCTCCCACAAACGGTGGGATGCTTTAAAAAGCACACAGACTCCTCGGTGGCCCTTTGTGTGGGCGGTCCAGGAACCCATAAGGACACTCCCGGTCCATTCACTGGCTAGAGTGGGCCCGTGCCGTAGTCTTTCTTACTCTCTTCTTTCGTGCTTGCCCATTGAAACCGAGCTGAACCGATCGTGAGTGAATCGTGAATTTGAACCTTGTGAATAAATCATGGTTCTATATTTAAACCTAACCGTCATGTTATAGTTTGACAGGGCTAATGTGGAAGTGGTATAAATGAACACAAAAACAGTTTTTAGGGGACATACATTGTTGGACTCAGTAATTAAGTTTCTTCTCTGTCTCTCTTAAAGGTTGGCTGTAAGAGATCTGTTAAGGGATAAGTCCACCTTGGTACTTTACACTATTCTGCTTGCTTTTTTTGTACAAACAATAGTATAATGGTATAAGAAATAACGATTCTAAAACGTTCTCAACCATTCCCCTGTGTTCCACTGTTTCACATTTTGTATTCGTATCAAGAAATAATTTTAAATATTATGCAACACGTTTTTATGTATTACATAATTCAATAAATAAATAGTATCAAAATATTATTAAAGCTCATTTGTTTCGATAACTTATCGGAATATAATGCTGATCGATAATTTCGAGCGCTGCGTGGTCAAACGAGATAAGCCGACACATCTGACTATTGAAAAAGAACACTATGTAAACGTTGTAAAATTCAAAATCCCTTCCGAAAGTTGAGTCGACTTATCAAGTTTTACATTTCAATGAGCTCTTTCCACAACTTTGACGTTTCATATGTTTAAAGTCGCCATATTGGAAAAATCCACAGATACACACATACATATTCTCACGCCTGTTTTCCCATGAGGGGTAGGCAGAGCACATGAATTCAAAAATCCAGTGCCACGTTTAGCAAATTCAGGGTAACCAGATGGTTAAACGTTTTATTGCGGTGACAGGTTGCTAGCCCATCGCTCACAATACACTAACCCTTTCCCAGAGTCGACTCTTACGACACCCACGGGAAGAAAGGGGGAGGTGCTAGGCACCACACGGGCCGCATTATTTACCAGGTTTAAAAAGCATTAATAGCTCCCAATGTTTGCTATGGCCAACAGGATGTAAAAAATAAGAAGAATAGCTCGTAATGTGTATAAATAAAGCAAAGACAATCATTCGCTCCTTACACGGTGGCTCATGGTACATTGTATTGTAATTTAATTAGCTCTTCAAATATCTTCTCACTACATAATAGATTAAAAAACTGGCCTAAAATGATAAGCTGGCTTAGCACAGCAAAGAGCGTGTGAGATACTATGACTGTCACTGTCTAACTACAGATGTTAGAAAGTGACTGGTAGTCTAAGTGACGCGCGTATTGCTGTGCTAATTCTACAGTCGGCTTAACAAGACAGCGCGAGTAGAGATACGCGCGACATAGACTATATCTGTCACTGTCTAACTAGAGACACCAGAAAATGACAGAGGAACATAGCCGTTAGGTTGGTTTGGTTGTACATGCATACACAAACAACACGCCTATTCCCACATGGAGTAGGCAGAGTACGTAAAACCTAGACAAAACCAAGACTTTCACGTTCGTGGCCATTTTTGCCATATTGCTTCCAATTTGGTTGCTATAGTAGCTGTATTAGCTAGCCTGTCGCCTAAATACACCTTAATGCATGATTTCTACCAAACGGCCGCAATCGGAAAGAATTTTATGGTCTTTAAACGATACTGAACCTTACGGTCACTGTGTTTAAGTCTACATTACCAAGCAGCGTACAAAAGCTAGGTGACGTACGTCGCCCGCGACCACGGAATACAAAAATAAGGTAATGTAGACTTAGACACAGTGACTGTAAGGTTCAGTATCGTTTAAAGACCATAAAATTCTTTCCGGTTCCGGCCGTTTGGTGGAAATCATGCATAACCTATTTATTTCCTTAGTCGCCTCTAACATGAACGGAAGAAATGGAAACGTGTTTATTTCGACTCAGCAACTGTCACCCCACTTCATCGTTATTAAATAACAATCACCTACTTATCTAATCGCACCCCAGGGATAGTAATCAACATAATCATACCTAATTCTTAACCACAATCACATTGACAGAAAAATGTATGGAAGCGTACCCTGTTTTATCATATCATATTTATCACGTATTATTCCAATAAGTCATTTATCTTTGATATTATAATCATAAAGTATAGTAATTATTGTATTATCTTTGGCTCACGCCGTGACATTAAAATATTGTCTACGGTTTTTTTTTCTGTAACGTAACACAATAAAATCGTCGGCGATCTGTCAAATCTTCGACCCTATTTGTACTATTATCTATTCTGTGCCTATACTATTAGGTACCAACGCGAACCGGGATTGTTGAGCCACTTACATTATGTTTGTAACTTGGTCGTGTAATACAATCCAATAGCTGACATCTAGTCGGTCACATCGGTCATTGATTACACGTCTAAATTCCGAACAGTGGCAAGTGGCTCGACAATCCCAGTTCGTGACTGTACATATACAGGGTGACCAGAACTTGACCGCAAATATTTTAATCATAGGTTAGGTATACGCGTCTGAAAAATATTTCCCTTTCAGTATTGCCCTTGTGGGAGGCAAACGTTTCATCGCTTTTCGGGTCATTGCGCCCTCTGATTTACTTACCTTACGTCCCATAAATCGACGCGAATCGCGTATGCACCTGAGCGTCTAGTGTAATGAAAACGATGATAAACTCGATAACGGTTTCGTTTGCGAGTTATCGCGAAATTGTATGGAGACGTGGCAGTTGTGCAAACGTTCCGCTGGCGGCGCTGTCACAGTTTCCATACAATTTCGCGATAACTCGCAAACGAAATCGTCATCGAATTCATCATCGTTTTCATTACACTGGACGCTTTGCTATCGTTCGCTATAGCGATGCTACTCGATTGACTAAAAACCGGGGTAAAAAGAGGCTTTTCAGACGCGTTACCCTACCAGTGGTTAAAATATTTTCAGTCAATTTCCGGCCATCCTGTATACATTCATCTCGCTTGGATACCCAAATGGGATTGGCATGGCATAAGAAAAGTATGACAAAGAATATAGACAAAACCATGACTATATCATGTTTCGCAACCATTTTCAGCATATTTTTTAGGCTTTTAGTTTTAATGGTGTAAAAATTTCCATAGCATACATACTTAAATATCACGCCTGTATTCCCAAATGGGTAAACGTCACTCTACATCAGAGGTTCCTAAACTTTTTTTACTCGTAGACCCCCTTCCAAACTTTAATTGGGTTCGGTGGAGCCCCTGCTGCTACATTTGTACCAAATTCCTAAGTATGCCAATTTTTCCCAGCACCAGCGTGGACCCCAGTCGAATGTCCTGTGGACCCCTGGCCTGGGGGTCCACCTGGACCACTTTGGGAACCACTGCTCTACATAGACAAAATCATGATAATCTCAAGTAATACTGACTCAAGGTGTAAAGCAGTGCGTAGCACGCAAGTTTTTCGATAAGAACAAGAGTCACAAGAAACATAAGAGTCTACTTTAATTCCAGAAAAAAAAATGGAAACAAAATGGCGGATAGAAATCATTTTTTTTTTAAGCAACGAGTGATGAGAAATCATTGTACAGTCAAACTATTTACACTCGACCTATACTTAGAACGTATAATAAGAAATGCTATTATGACGTAACATACTTATTATTCGAAACAATACGAAACTTATTTTGGAAAGGTTAAAGTGATATCTAATTAAGTAAAACTAACTTTGTCTTGCGCTACTAATACGATACTATAGAAACGATACTATTTTCAGATAAAATTCGATGAAACTCATTTTCAATGTTAGCAACTTTTAAGCGACATGATATTTGACGATATGTGCGTAACACCATGGAGCATTCAACCGCCTCTTTTTATGTTAAGAAAGACAAAAATGTCCACAGAAAAATAAAAACGACGAAAAAAATTAGGGAACTGTTGAATTTGTTTTAGTTAACAGTCGTAGAGTCTTCATAACATAAAGAAAGACGGTTGAAACGCTTCGCAGCCTTAGCCATTCACAGAAATTAAAAAAAAGCTTAAAGTCCCTAACCCCTTGTTTACATTACCCTAAAGCCATGTTTACACCCTAAGCACGTGCCCCTTGTTGCAGCTCTAGCTTGCCAACTGCCAACGTAGCACGTGTCGTGACGTGCTGTGACGTATGGAAGACAGAGCGTATTCGTACGACCCGGTCCCCGGCGCGCCAGTCAGTCAGCAGCGCAGAATGGAGGCGGGACAGCTTTGGCGCCAATATGTCATCGCGGGCATCGGTATGTTTTACTTTAAGTGAATCAAAGTGGAGGCTGAATGGCCCTGAAACCTTTGACCGAGGCGATTAATTAAAAAAGTGATTCGGCGGTTTTTAGTGCAGTGTCGGCGTGTGGTTTTGAAAATGGAAGCGGAACGAAAGCCGGTCGTGTTTATGTTGTTACCGGCCAGTGATTCGGATTTTGATTGTTTGAATTAAGTTCTTTATTTCATTATTGAGAAAATGTTTACGTATTCCGATTAACTAATAATGAACAACCGAGTTTTCAGTGCCTGAAAAAAAAACTAATCTAATTTTGGATATAAAAGGCGAATAATCATTGTTTGTGTTGTGATTTGTAAAACAACGTTGGCCGTCTGCCAATTTCAGTATGGCACAATGCTCATTCGAAAATGTATCTTTTTGGTGCGAAAATGTTAAAATTTACGTACAATAAAGGTGACTTCTACTTTTTGAGTTCGAAGGGGTCTATTAGAAAATCTATTACGCATATTTATGTTTACGCGGAACTTAATAATATTTTGTTTTAACTACCTTAACTTGTTAAGACCTCACGATTTTAATTTGCATTAAACTTTGTTACTTCGTTGTTTTAAATTGTGAACACAGCACCTCTACAAAGGATTAAATTCAGATAAGACCATGATTGCACTTATGGAAAATTATTAATTGGACTTTTTAATCTATCGACGCATGAGGCAGCGGAATTGCGCTGTAGGTACTGAAAGCTATGAACAATTAATTCTAAATATTTGAATAAACGAACGCACATTACCACGGGTCAATGATTGTTAATAAATGCCGCACTACATAACAAATGCGTAAACAACGGTGTGAAATGCATTCGAAATTTGAAAATTATCAGCCAGTTGCCTTTTTTTAACTTTTTTTTGGGACTCGATTCAATAAAACAGCGAGTAAAAGTTAAAGTTATGAATTTTGGCTGTGCCTTAAAAATACGTTCTTTGTTTGAACGTTTTGGGACTGATTTAAGTTAAGATTAATATCTAATTACAAACAGCATAGACAGCGAAGAAAAACAATTAGTATCCTGGGTGACTAGAAGCTAGAGTTGTTAAATTGTTATGAACATTAACTAGCTACAACGTAATTCAATATCCAAGAAACGCGCATTATTAAAAAAAAAACAATTTAGTTACATTACGATAACAATTACACGGTGTGTCACAAACCAGCTCAATAGTCATTCAAAATAAGGGCTTAACAGCGCATTTACAATCCGGTGAAGATTAACTAATCGGCTCTATACACATACCGATTAATCGATTAAGAATGATCGATTTTACAAAATACGAATAAAATTTAGTTTATAAAATAATTTGACTTGTTCCTAGGCTAAATTTTGTTCTCTTTTAGTTGAACGACCCTTACTTAGTTTGTATTTCAAAACGTCACGGAATTCAAAACACTATTCTCATATTTCGTACCAAATTTAAAAAATAACGGTTGATGTTCTTTATAAATTGGTTCGCTGTTCGTCATTCGATTCGATTTTGTCTTTTTGCGTCCCGATTTCAATTGTTTTAAAAAATGACGTTCGCACACAACTCGAATGTGAACAGCTGTTGAGGCGCGTAGGTAAATGTCATCGGTTGTTTGATGGTACTAAATTAAAAGGTTACAATTAATATCGGAAAAATTAGCACCATTTTGTATTTACATTATTACATATTTATAACTGGCTAACTGTAGTGTAAATACGATATGAGTTAGTTTAATGATCGTTCTTTTACTTGTCTAGGTATCTAAAATATTTTTGTAGTTTATTTTACACAATTTACTTTAAACACAAAGATTAATGCATTCCAATTAACTGCCAACTAATTGCCTACTGCCAATGTATTGATACATTGATTTTAAATGTTTATAGGTAATATCATTAAGTGTGACTTCATCACATTACTTTTAATTTTTAATATCTATTTTAATTATCTCAACCAGTTGGTTTTCACGAGCACTTTTCATCATTGGCGCTGTAACGCTGCCAAAACGTCGAGGTAATTAAATCTATATTAAAATTAAAAAAGATGAGATTAGGTCCCAGTTGGGTTTAGCATAACGTCTCTCCATTTCTTCCATGGATGTCATAAGAGGCGACTTAGGGAATAGGTTAAAGTAAGCTTTAGGCGACACACTAGCAACCTGTAACTAAGTAAACCTTTTCCATCTTTTTTTAAACATAAGATTATGCTAGAAGTGGCTGCAAAGCGTGAATTAGTCATGGTTTTGTGTATCTCATGTTTCGTGTGCTCTGGTTCCATTTGAAAACATAAGCATTGTATTATGTATTGTATGTATGTATGTTTTAAAGTTGAAATTGTAACGCTCAGTTTTCTTTTATTTATGAAGTTTTATTATGATTATGACTTTTCGCTTCCGCTTTTTCAAGATCAATTTTCTTTCATTTTGCATACATATCTTTTCTAAAGATAGTGTTATCTGTTCGGAAGGACGAGCAACTTAGTACGTAAATGCTCAGTGAGGTGTCGTAGTGAATGATATACTTTAACCTTCATAAAAATACTAGTAATAGGCATCTTAAACAATTTATTGTCTCGGACCACTTTTTAAAATCTAAAGCGAAAATTACACTGTGTCGTTCAACGCATGCTGCGACTGCAAACGTGTGAACATTAACACGTTGCATTCTGCGAGCGACGGATGTCACAGCAAGCGACTATACTTTAGACCTTTAGGTACTTAAAAGATGGTAAACAATCTTGACATGTCTTTTTATTGAAATATGTACACAGTCTAAAAATGAAAATCGTTACATTATACAATCAATTATGAAAGTAAATGATTTTTTCATACCTAAATTGTAAAATGTAAAGATTTTGATTTATAAAGTGTAAGTTTAAATAAAAAGACACGTCAAGATTGTTTACATTGTTTTAACTACCTAAACCGATAAGGTATAGGTGAGGGCGGCCGGCGGACAGTCCAGTGTAAAGACAACGTTCTTTGACCGACGTAGTTCGGAACACGTGCCACGACCGGATTGGTTTTAATTTACATAGAATCGGAACAAATAGTGAAAGGTTGCTAGCCTGTATTCATCATACATCACGCCTGGATTCGCTAATGGGGTAGGCAGAGTACACAAAACATAACAGTCAAAACCATGACTATTTCGCATTTTGAGGCCGCAATTCGCGTAACGTTAGGTTAAAATTAAAACATAGATGAAAGAAGTACAGTAGTGACAGGTTGCTGGCCTTTAAACAAATCTAAACCTATTTCCTTAGTCGCTTCTTACGAGATTCCACGGAAGAAATGGAGAGGTGGTAGGTTTTAAACCCAACACCGCACGGGACCCATAATCTACAATTCTACTAATCTACAATCTACCTTAAACTATTCCCTAAATGCCACTTACAATCCAAAATCAGACATACGAGCAAAGATAGGTATGTTATAAAAAACCTACAACTTAACAAAACGATCGCTTGAATAATGAAGTTGTATTGAATTCGGTTAACATTCAAACACATCAAAGGTTGACTGGCAGAGATCCTCTTAGATAAGCTTGACTTGCACTTTTTATTTGTAACCTTTTATAGTTCTTTATCATTTGTACGTTGCACGACCTAAAAAAAAATTGAACTGCAAATCAAATCATTACTATTAATCATTGCGTCCATTACAATGGCATCCAACCAAATTATTCAAACCACTATGAGGGGCAATCAACTTTTACCTAAGCATGACATCTACGTACAAGTGTGATGATTTACATTTGTCGATTTTTAATTGTTTGATAAACAAAAAAATACATTATCAACATGTATACAATTTTTCTTAAACCAAATAGGCCGTAAGAGGCTCTTTTGCAAGTTTTGTTTTAGTTTACCAATGCTTCGTTAAAGACTACGATTTCCAGGATAAATTTAGGACATTCATACCAACGGGGAATATAACAGCGACCACAATGTACGGAGACCTCAAATTAATAAGACTGATTAAAACAAATGAACTAACATTTCTATGTGCAGCATTAACTGAGTAAGAAACACTAAGTATTTTGCATCAACATTGATTAAGCACACCCACAGAATGATGCGTTTTAAAACCTCACTCTATTGGTGTCTACAAATAGAATACAATAGTAATCCAGCGACCTGTCCGTTTTGGTTGTTATGACCATCATGTCATGTTGAGTCTGATGGCGTGTTTCCGCATTTTCTTCGCTCGCTCGAGTTCAGTACCGCTACCATTAGTTGTCACCATAAACTGAATAACTCACGTTCCTCTGGGCGAGTTTGAGCCTATTTTTCTGTGGTAATGGGTTAGAATAACACACATACTTACTTACATACAGAACACAGGAAATATGACACAGGCAAAGCCATGACTATTTCACGCTACGCAGCCGCTTCTAGCATAATTTTAGTTTTAAAAACAGACGGCAGAAAAGGTATAAAAGTGACATGTTGCTAGCCTGTCGTCTAAAGTATACGGTCTGATCCTGTTTCATAGTCACCTCTTGCGGCATCCTCAGAAGAAAAGGAGATATGTTATTCTATTTACTCTCGTCTGCTTAAATAGACCCTTCGACTGTCAAATGTTTTTCTAAATTTTCAGATAGACGGTTTTTTATCACAACAGTTTCATAACAATTGAAACGTTAAATTTGACGGATCACTTCAGATGAACTTTTAGAAGATAAATGTCCTTATCACCACTCCAGATATGGCATCTGTCAAAAGTCACAAAAAGACTTAACTGCCTAGATTTTCTTATACTGATAAGCTCTTTTAATATTTTGGGGCAGAGCGTGGCTCCAATCAAAATATTTGATGGATATCGCGTATCTCTGAAATATTTCTCAAGATTTCAAGTACCGGCAAATTTCTAGTATTCTGAGTTATTTATCAGAGAGATATATTTATAGACAGGATTTCTGAGTTATTTACCATTATCAGTGAGATGTTTACATTCGACAGGATTCTTTTCTTCGAAATTGTTGTGTCTTACATACATACAATCGCGCTATGTTCACAAATGTGGCAGGCAGAGCACACGAAACGTGACATACAAAACCAAGATTATGACTATTTTACGCTTCGCAGCCAATTCTTGCATAACTTTAGGTTTAAAAATAGTTGGAAGAGGTAGTATGATACGTAGTGGCAGGTTTCTAGTCTGTCGCCTAAATAAATAAATAAATAAATAAATAAATAAATATCACTGGACAATTTTTACACCAATCACCTAGTCCCAAATTAGGCAATTTAATGCCTGTGCTGTGGGTACTAGATAACGGATAAACA
Organism: Adoxophyes honmai; assembly: GCA_005406045.1. Lineage (NCBI taxonomy): Eukaryota > Metazoa > Arthropoda > Insecta > Lepidoptera > Tortricidae > Adoxophyes > Adoxophyes honmai. The sequence goes on along the minus strand of BHDV01069988.1, from coordinate 45,757 downwards.
TACTTATATAGATAAACATCCAAGACTCGAAAGCAAACATTCGTATTCATCATACAAACATCTGCCCCGACCGGGGATCGAACCCGGGACCTTAAGCTTCACAGTCAGGTTTTCTAACCGCTGGGCTATCCGGCTGCCTAAAGCATACCTAAACCTATTACCTTAGTCGCCTCTTACGACATCCACGGAAGAAACGGAGAAATGTTATTCTATCCCCACACTACACAGAAAACAATTCAGTAGGTTGGGACAGGTTGCTAGCCTGTAGCCTAGTATATAGTTTTACCTATATCCTTAGTCGTCTCTTACGAAATCCACGGAAGAAATGGATCAGTGTTGTTCTAAAGCCGACACCACACGGGTCAATGAAAATTTGTCATGGAATAAGTTGCGAGTAAATTAATTTTTCAAATGAAAAAAAAGGAAACTGTGACTTATTTTAAGACTCAATTTTATTCTTGACTAGTTTTCCGCCCGCGGCTTCACCCGCGTGGAACCCGGTTATATTGCGGTATAAAGCACAACTATAAGAAAACTTCTCGTTTCAAACGACACACAGCGCTATCGATCTATCATCTATCGATCGGTCATCGATTGATATCGATCTATCATCGATCGATATCGATCTATCAATCAAATTATATTTTTGTTTTCCCTCGGGAACATCAATTTTTTTCAGGATAAAAAGTAGCCTATGTCACTCTCCATGCCCTAAACTATCTCTACCTAAAAAATCACGTCAATCCATCGCTCCGTTTAGCCATGAAAGACGGACAAACAAACAAACAAACAAACACACTTTCACATAATTATATATTGGTACGGATTGGTTAAATCGATTGTAATGCCAATAAACATCGAGCCAACTCTGTCTTAACAGTTCTATTATAAGGTCACTGACATATAGTAGGAAGTACAGTTTTCCTCGTCCAAAGCTATTTCCCTAACGCATCTAATCACCCATTTGTTAACCATTAAAACCAAAATGCACTTAAATATGCTAAAATGACAATATACATATTTTAATCTAGGTAGTTACTAAGTAGGCTTGGAAGGAAAACAACACTACAGCATCATTTTAAACATAAATCTACCGTGAGACTCACTCATAGTGACTACGGATCCACACACGTCTGTATACCGATATTAGCTCGACATGTTACGGGCCAATTCGAGACCCATCATCTGGAGCTACGCGCCACGGCGACGGATAGGTACCTACATGAAAAATGTCGAGCTAATCTCGATATTCAAACGTGAGTAGATGCGTTTTAGTTCACTACTATAGCCTCATAGTTACCTAATTACTTTTCACTCGTGTCGGGTCGGGTTTAGAATAGCACCGCTCCATTTCTTCCGAATATGTCTTAAGAGGCGACTAAGGAAATGGGTTAGTTTTCTATAGTCACCTTTTACGACATCCTCGGAAGAAATGGAGCGGTGTTATTGTATCTCGATAACACACAGGCTTAACTTCTACGACAACATTCTCAGTTGGTTTATCAATAGGTTAGAGTCTAGCTAGTTGTAATGTTAGACTGTACATATTTCTTCGATTTATTATATACATGTATTGTATTGTATTGATATGACTCTGTATTGCACATTAAACAGATTACATAAAACAAATTACGTGACAACAGCGCTACGCACAAAGGCGAATTTGTCCCAGAGGGGATCTTTGAAACTTAACCTTCAGGCGATTGACAGGATACTAAAACCGAGTAGACATATAAATAAAAGAAAGGTTAGGGAGATATTTACGTTTCATTCTGTCCGGCTAATTTTTAAGGCTCTTCTAAGGCCCTGCGCAGACGACAGACTATCCGCGACGGATTTTTTAGTCTGTGAAAATAGAATCTATGGAACTATAATGCACTAACGCACACAACGCGCAAAAAATCCGGTGCATAATGCATACAATCCATGCAGACTTTTCGTGCGCCACAGACTCAATCGCACAAAAAGTCTGTCGTCTGCGCTGCGCCTTAATTTTTACGGCAACATGTAGCTGCCAACATTTTGTCGGATACATGTGGTGGGTCGAAATCAAGTGGTTTGACCGTAAGATAGTATGTCGCTGGCCAAGTATTTATAAGGCCATTGACTCCAGATAGGAAGTAACACTTTTCCTTATGCTTAACAATTTTCCTTACGACTCCATGTCTTCGTTTATTAAACATTAAACTCGAATGCGTAATAAGTTTTGATAAACTTGCTTCAAGGAAAACCTGCGAACATTAAGGGGCGGTTATAGTCTGACCAACAATAGGCATGTACATACATACAATCACACCTGTGGGTAGGCAGAGCACACGAAACATAGATACACGCATAAATAATACATCACGACTGTATTTTCCGCCCGTGTGGCGCCCGTGTGGTGCCGGGTCGCCCGTGTGGTGCCGGGTTAGAATAGCACCTCCCCCTTTCTTCCCGTGGGTGTCGTAAGAGTCGACTCTGGGAAAGGGTTAGTGTATTGTGGGCGATGGGCTAGCAACCTGTCACTGCAATATCACGTTTAACCATCTGATTACCCTGACATTGCTAAACGTGGCACTGGATTTTTGAATTCATGTGCTCTGCCTACCCCTCTTGGGAATACAGGCGTGAGAATATGTATGTATGTATGTATGACTGTATTTTCAAATGGGATAAGCAGAGCACGCCTACATAGTCATGCGTTTGTCTATGTAGCGTTTTGTGTGCTCTGCCTACCCCATTTGGGAATGCAGGCGTAATGTATGTACCTATGTATGTATGTAAAAATCAAAATAATGTGGTTATGATAAATAATGTGGTAATGATAAAAAAATAGTCGTACGGTTGATGCGCTAAGCTAGTTATTTAAAACTTAGCTAACTATTAATTTATATCGTGAATTGTTTTAATCATTTATTTAATTATGACAATAGTAACATACCTATTTGTTTGAGTCATTAGCATAACATACATAGCTTCATATCTGTTTGTTCAAGTGTAACGGACAGCTGTCGCAAAAATTATACAAAAATATTCCAATTAATCCTTACCATAATACATACATACAGTCAGGGAAACTGAATGTTTAGCAGGTCGACCACCTCCATAATTTGTTCGCATTATAGGACAAACTTCACCATGAAGTTCAATATTGAGTATTTATAACATAACCTGGTCAAGTTAGACATAAAAACAGTGACAAATACAGAAAATTCCGACAAAGCCAAATCTCCATAGAAACCTCAGTTTTACCATAAAGAATAAAGTGTCAAAAGTCCCCATTCATCCCATGTGAGCTAAGCGAGTTATTCGGGTTCAAATGTAAAAATTTTTGGTTTTTTGGATTTTTCTAGAAAACGGTAAGTTTTATCAAAAAGTACTTCAAAGCCCAGTTGTAGATCTCAAAATATTCTATAAAACGGTCCTTACTAGTTTTTCTCTAAAACCCACCGTTTGCCAGATACCATCGTTTGCCACTTTATTCTTTATGGTAAAACTGAGGTTTCTACGGAGATTTGGCTTTGTCGGAATTTTCTGTATTTTGTATTGTCTAACTTGACCAGGTTATCATGCAACTGGCTGGAAATAGTAATAAGGCCAATTTCAGAAGTATCTCACCCTGCTAAACATCCAATTTCCCTGACTGTACATATGATCACGCCTGAGTTCCCAAATGGGGTAGGCAGAGCGCACGAAACGTGACATGGACGAAATCATGATTATGACTATATCGCCCTTCGGGTTTAGAATACAACCACTCCATTTCTTCCGTGAATGTCGTAAGAGGCGACTAAGGAAATAGGTTTCGGTATGCTTTAGGTAGCAGGCTAGCAACCCATCACTATTATACCGGCCAACTTTAGCCCTAAAAACAAACATTCTAGAAGTGACCGTGGAACGTGAAATAGTCATGTGTGTCTACCTAGCGTTTGGTGTGCTCTACCTACCCCAGTGATGTATTTATGTATGTATTTAACTGGTAAATAATACATTTTCTCACACAGATAACCCCCCGGCTGCCACTCTTGCGGGCCGTGATTCCCGATAATCTTTACATCGGGTTATCGTAATTATGCTCTAGGTATCCGATTATTAGACGATTCCGTATCGAAGGTCAAGCATTTTATTACGCGATTTTATTATTTAGATACGAATACGTAATGTTTGTTATCGAGCGATTGGCTGTCGAGTCGATAGTTATAGCGCCCCAGCGCCACATCGTCGAATAGCTGAACTAAACGATCGTGCATCGTGCTAATGCTAACGAAGTTTTGATGAACGGTTGCATATACAACTTCCAACTTCCTTTCTCTTGATTTCGGTCTCCCATAACATCTGCCTGGAGAGAGATCTCTCTATTGGAGTCTTTCCCACAGTTATAATGTTTGCAGCGCGCCTATTAGTTTAAATTAGAATTTCCTTTAGAATATCTTCAGGCACAGCATAGAGTACTATGTACGGAAAGTACAATCTAACATTACCAAAGAATTAAAACATACTTACCACAATACATGTACTAGATATCAATGGCATTTCGATAGATTATTCAAAAAGATTCTCGAGTGGTTAGATAATTATTCTGTTCACACTTTACCCCAGATAACTTTTTTCCCTGTGGTTTTTTACTGAAGTTTATTTTCAAAGTAGCTTTTTTCTTTTTTCCCTAATTAGAATTGACACAGAAACGGTGTTGACGGAGCTCCTATTTTTCTACGTTATTTTGGCACTCCGCGGCAATGAAAAAATAACATAACCTGAACGTTTCTGTGTTGATTCAAGTTGTAAAAGATGCAACAACTGTGACATCAATTTAGTAAAAAAAATCAGAAGGAAATGCGATTAGAAAAGTTGCTACTAGGGTATAACTATTTTGGAGAAGTTATCTTTTAACCAACCTTATTCTCTAACATAGTCACTAAACATACTGACGAGAGCAGCGTCGATCTGTCTAATTTTCTATATTATATGACAACTAGATATGACATCACAATACAGAATCTCGTCTATCACAACACAACATTACTTCATTACACTTAGATTCATTTTGGAAATCAAATACAAACAACCACAACACATTTCTGTCACTTTCACTTTGATTGTTTAAAGAATACACTTAGCAATATTTCACGAAAAAAATGGCTTAAAATCGTCCAATACAAGTTTGTTTACGCCTTGAAGTCCCATAAAAACTGTTCATAGAGTTACATCCCATAACAATAATTAATAATATTACAAATATCTTAAAAGAGTGCTAAGAGTGATCGTAATTATTGTTGAGGGTTTCGATTAATTTTAGTTAGCAATTGGATACCAGTGTCACTCTGAACCATTTCACAATAAATTAATGTATTTATGAAACAATACGAAAACCCTTGTAAAAAGATTCGTAGAGGCACAATGGTCTAATCTAATTCATTGATTGTATAATGTGTTGCTTTTTTGTAAAGTAAAGTACAGAGTAATTAAAACGTTTATAAAAAAATCAAGTAAAACACAAAAAAACTCAGAACAGTTTATTTTACTTCTTGCTAAGACCTTCTTTACATATCTATGCTAATAATGGCCTCCTGGTTACCCTGAAATTGCTAAACGTGGCACTGGATTTTTGAATTCATGTGCTCTGCCTACCCCTCTTGGGAATACAGGCGTGAGAATATGTATGTATGTATGGCTTATCATTTTACCAGATCCTTAAGACCATGTCATTGTTTAAGTTTAAAGGTTAGTTTTATTTTTTAATAGTCCAAGGAACCATAAAACCGTATCGTGGGACCTTCACAAGTGATTAGCAGTTCGAGACCCAAATAAAAATTCGCAAACATTTTCCTACGCTTATCAATTGCTATCGATAACAATTATGTTCGGAATTGCGTCTCGGAAGCTTTACATATGATTATGATTATGACCATCGCAATTTAGATGACGTCAAAGATAAGAGTTGTTGTGGAGTGACGTTTGGTCTTTTAAAGCCGTTTAACCCTCTGATGAAAGGGTTCAGTAGGCTTAGCACAACAACGCGTTCTAGTCGCGTCGCGCGGGATAGTCTACCCGTCACTTTCTGACGTCTCTAGTTAGACAGTGACAGGTATAGTCTATCTCGCGCGTATCTCTACTAGCGCCCTGTCGTGCTAAGGGGACTGTGTGGTGTCCGGATAGAATAACACTTCTCCATTTCTACTGTGGATGTTGTAAAAGGCGACTAATGAAGGTTTAGGTATGCTTTAGGCGACAGGCTAGCTACCTGTCACTATTATACTACCTCTTTCTTCTGTTTTCAAACCTACGGTCTACGCTGGGCGAGCCGAGCACGAGCCGAGGGCAAAACTCCCTATAAAGACGGCTCATTCGAGGCTTGTAAGTCGGTCCACACTATACGAATTTGTGCTCGGCTCACCTAGCGTAGACCCAGCTTAAAATTATCCTAGATGTAGCTGCGAAACTTGAAATAGTCATAATCATGGTTTAACTGTTTTATTAACCGACTTCAAAAAAAAGGAGGAGGTTCTCAATTCGTCGGGATATTTTTAACCGACTTCAAAAAAAGGAGGAGGTTCTCAATTCGTCGGGATATTTTTTTTTATCATTATTTTTTTTTTATGTGTGTTCGCTGATTACTCGAAGACGCCTGGTCCGATTTGAAAATTATTTTTTTTGTTTGAAAGGGTATAGTTTCCAGGTGGTCCCATTGCCAGCATATCTTGATCTGATGATGGAA